>JARHVA010005337.1:930000-1052500 GCA_037957365.1 Torreya grandis
CAACACAATCATATTTATAACCTAGTAAGTGTGATTGTACCAAGTCAAATCACACTATAAAACTAGTGAGGTTGGATAATGTAATCAATTCCAACCTATAAACATGGAAATATTGAGTAATTTAGTCACCCCAATCATACAAAAAGTGAACCAACTACTGTAATAGATTGGCTCAATATATTCCTTAAAAGTCCAAATTGGTGGGTGATTATAGTTAATAAAATAATTTAAAGTAATAAAATTGTTTCATTTCACAATATTAGGTGCACATTATATAGCATACGCACCTTAGATATGTCTCATGCCAAAACTATGTATAATAATTGTACCAATGTATAGAAATCTACCACAAATGTGTATCTCTACCTTATAATTTTGAATATGGATAATTTATAATTTGAAAAAGTATGGAGGACATTCTTATCATAACATTAACCCACTATATATTTATAAATATAAAAAATGTTATAAGTGATAATGTGGAGGACATGTTTCCAAAACATTCCCTGACTGTAATTTGGGTATGTTGAATATTGAACAAGTCTGGAGAACATGTTTACAAAATAGTCCCCCATGAATATGAAACTATGACAATTATGGAAAACATGTTTTCAGAAAACTTCCCCACTATAATATGAATGTATGAAACAATGTGTAATTCATGCTCTATAACATGCCCTAAATAATATGCCCCTATTTTGATATGATGAAAATTAGAAACTAGTAGTTACCTTACCTCAAAAGGATCAGATAACCATGTAAATATAAAATTTACCATGTAACATATATAAGGAACATGTCTAGGTAGATATATCATGGAAGAACATATAATGTGATCACATCAAGGCCTTAAATGCATGATATAGATCATGGAAACATCTAGAGAGGAATAATGTAATCTCAACAATTAACTAATCACACATATAAGATCTTTCGAAAGCAAGTCAACATACATTGGAAGTAAGGAGCATATTCAAATGCCATAAAATAAATGGGATGTGTCTTACTCAAATGTTCACAAAATTAGAAATGACATATTCAAGCATCCATCATACAAGTAATGTCATATTCAGATGTCAAAGATATATGCAAAGGCATAGAGTTGAATATAATGGACCATATTCAAATGATCAAACAAGCAAGAAAAAATCAAGTCAAGACACTCAAGGAAGTGCTTGAATGAAACCATAATCAACCAAAATAAAAATATCATACTAGTATATGGATCATATGTGTTAGCAAAAAATGTTAAATACATAGCATATCAAGTACATTAAGGAAGATATAAGAATGGATGAAGGCATGTGTAAGTAAATAATCTCAAACATGATAATGTAAAATGATCATAAAATGATATAACCTATACATATCATGATCAAATCATAATATGCCCCCAATATCCACATGACATTAGTAGAGGGAAGGCCCAATATCTAAAATTTTATAGATTATGTATTTTTGCATGCGAGTATCACACTCAAAATATGTGTGAAACACCTGTACATATAAATAACTGATATCCTATTCACTAACATGGATCTAAAAACAAATATGCCAAGGAGATAATAAAACATATAAATATGGGAAAATATATTTCTTATTTTTTGTATTTTTTGATTATTTGGAACTAAAATTCTATCCTATGATCTGATCCAAAGGATAAGAGACATTGAAGAGTGGTAAATGTATAGCATGTCCTAAATAAGATGTTTTATATGTGTGCATAGCATAATCAAAAACTGTATCATGATATTTTGGTAAGTATGTAGTTGGTATCTTTGGTTTTAATTTATCCACATTTGATTTATAATTTTTAAGTGATGGATTCAATCGATATGTACTAGGGCATATAGATATCAATAGATTATGAGGTAAGATCGTAATATATTACCTCATAGTCTATATTTTGATAGATTAAAAATAAACTAACTACATAAATAAAATAATTACAAGGGCTCATAAATTGGATTAGTTATGCCTTTTAATATTGGATCACTATTTATGGGCTCACAAATTAGACTAGTTATGGATCATATTTAATAATTGGGTAGCATTATTATTGATGTTAAAATTAATAAAAAAACTATTCATTATTCGCTCTGTTAATGAATATTTTTTATTAATTTTACAATTAAATAGATATTTGAATATAATAAAAACAATGGATAGATGGTAATGTGATCCCCTAACTACATCAAAAATGAAAACTAGGTTTTTATAATATGCTATGAGAACAATACTTTATATGTTATTTGAGCTTAAAATGACATCTTTACCTCCTAATATACACATATCTGACGACAAACTCATCTAAAACATAAGGATCACTCTATTTCACTTATCTTAGGATCATTGTCCATGATATCTATCATTTTGGATCATTAAAAAACCAAATTCAAAATTACAAGCATCATGTACATATATAAATTATACCCAAGCAATGAAAAATGACAATGATATTTATCATGTATAGTGATCTTATGATTAGTGAAATATAGTGATCCTTATTTTTTGGACATGTATTTTATCAGATATTTTTATGTTATGAGGTAAATATTTCATTTTATGCTCAAGTAACATCAAAATTATTTTATTCAGAGCATATTAGAAAAACGTAGTTGTCAGTTTTGAGGTAGTTAGGAGGTCATACAACTAGCTATCCATTTTTTAAGAGTTTTCAAGATTTATTTACTTATAAAATCAATAAAAAAAATTTATTTATTGAAAAATTATTTGGAAAGAAAATACTATCCTATGATCTCATCCAAAGGGCAAGAAACATTGAAGAGTAGTAAATGTATAACATGTCCTAAATAAGATGTTCTATATGTGTGCATAACAGAATCATAAAGTGTATCATTATATTTTTGTAAGTTTTCACTTGTCACCTTTGATTTGTATTTATCCATATTTGGTTTATCATTCTCCGGTCATGGATTCAATTGATAGGTACTAGGTCATGTAGATATGAATAGATTATGGGGTAATATCATAATCTATTATCTCATAATCTATATTATGCTAGATTAAAAATACACTACATACATAAATAAAATAATTGAATGGGATCAAAAATTGGATTAGTTATGGATCCACTTCAATAATTCGATAGCATTATTATTATTTTTACAATTAATAAAAATACTATTCATTCACATTATTAATTATTATTTATTATCCACTCTATTAAGAAATTTATTCATTATTCACTCTTAAACATGTAAATGTGGAAATTTTTTGGTATTTTTCAATTATTTGGAAATAAAATACTATCCTCTAACCTCATATAAAGGACAAGAAATATTTAAGAGTGTTCAATTTATAACATGTCCTAAATAATATGTTCCATATGTGTTCATAGTAGAATCATAAAGTGTATCATGGTCTTTTGGTAAGTTTGCACTTGCTATCTTTGGTTTTTATTTATCCACGTTTGGTTTATCATTCTTTGGTGATGGATTCAATTGATAGGTACTGATTCATGTAGATATTAATATATTATGAGGTAATATCATAATATATTACCTCATAATCTATATTCTACTAGACTAAAAAATACTAAAAACATAAACAAAATAATTGCATGGGCTCACAAATTAGATTAGTTATGCATCCTAATATTGGCTCACTATTTATGGGCTTAAAAAATGGGTTAGTTATTAATCCTCTTCAATAATTGGGTAGAATTATTATTTATGGTAAAATTAACAAAAAAAAACCATTCATTATTTGGTCTATTAATGAATAATTTTTATTTAATCTTACAAGTAAATAGTTCATCAAACTGATGAAAAATGGAATGGTAATGCAACCTAAAATTGGTTAAATATTTATGGGCTCACAAATTGGATAACTTAATGATACATACATGGTAAAAATTAAATTAATAAAAAAACCAATTTGTGAGCCCATAAACAGTGAGCCAATATTGGGAGGCATAACTAATCCATTTCTTTTATCAGTTTTGAAGATCTATTTACTTGTATAATTAATTAAAAAATCATTAAAATAATGAATAATGAATATTTTTTTTGTCAATTTTACCATCAATAATAATTCTATCCAATTAATTAATATGATCCATAACTAATCCAATGTGTGAGCCCATAAATAGTAAGCCAATATTAGGAGGCTTAACTAATACAATTTGTGAGCCCATGCAACTCTTTTATTTATGTATGTAGTGTATTTTTAATCTAGTATAATATATATTATTAGATAATAGATTATGACATTCTCTCATAATCTATTCATATCTATAGGACCTGGTACCTATTGATTGAAAATATAATCAATAGGTAATATCATATATGCCACATAATAGAAGGTACATGACTTAGTCAAATGTCTATAAAAGTATAAATTATATATTTAAGCATACCTAAAAAAATTAATTAAATATTAAAATGTTAAAGAGGTAAAAAAAGGAACAGTGGCAAAAAATAATGGGGCATATTCAAATGATCAAACAAGCAAGACAAAATCAAGAAAAGACACTCAAGGAAGTGCATGAATGAAAGAATAATCAACAAACATAAAATAACCATACTAGTCAATGGATCATATGTGTTAGACAAAAAAATTAATTGCTTAGGATATTAGGTACACTATGTAAGATATAAGCATGGATAAAACCATGTGTAAGTACATAAGCTCAAACATGCTAATGTAAAATGACCATATAATGATATAACATATATGTATCATGATCAAAGAATAAGATGACCCCAATATCCACATGACATTAGTAATATAAGGCCCAAAATCCTAATGCCCATAGGTCATGTATCTGTCTATTCCTATATCACACTCAAAATATGTGTGAAATACATCTGTATATATAGATAAATGATAGGTTATTTAATAAAATGGAACTAAAAAATAGATGTGAAGAATAAAATAGAACGTATAAATATTTTTAAAAAAATGTATTTTTATTATTTGGGTATTTTTTGATTATTTTTAAATAAAACACTATCCTATTATGTCATCTAAAGGACAAGAAACATTGAAGAGTGGTACTTGCATAACATGTCCTAAATAATATACTCCATATGTGGGTAAAGTAGAATTGGGAAGTGTATCATGATCCTTTGGTAATTTTCTAGTTGGTATATTTGGTTTGAATTTATCCATGTTTGGTTTATCATTTTTTGTTGATGGATTCAATTAATAGGTACTAGGTCCTATAGATATGAATAGATTATGATGACCAGATCAAAACATATTTTTTTGATCATTTCATCTAGATATTATATAACATATATACGGGCAATGAATTTGGCCTAATTTGAAGAAATCCTTGTATTTCACTCCTTTATATCCATATTTTAACATTATATTTATTAAGTGTCTCTTTCTTTTTGACATCTTTTGTTAGAAATTTTATTTTAAATTTTCAATGTGCCTGATATTTTTTTATGTTACCTTTTGAATTATTCTCGTTTATAGGTTCTTGTTGTTTGAAAAAATGTATCTTTGACTAATTGGCATCAATATTGACACTATATCCCAATCCTTATTGATCATTATTATTTTATACAGAGATATGATGAGTTATGCCTTTGGAATTTTCCTAATCTTTGACCATGATAACCAAATTTTTGTAAATATTTCTTTCCAAATCCATATTCTTTTAAAAACTAAAAATCAATATTAAGAGGTAAATTTTTACCCTTTTCATGATATGATTTTTATTTTTTAACTTTTTCTTACTCTATGTTTGATATTTGCAATTTTTTTTTCTCTAATTTTTTCTATTTAACCTAAGTTCAGGTGCCCTATATAAAATACCTATTAGATTTATATGTGACCACCTAAATTTTTTTGGGTTCTGTGTCACCTTCATTTTTGTGTGATCAGATCTTGATAATGGGTTGTTTCTCCTTTTTAAGTAGCAAAACCCTAGTTTTTCATCTTCATAGTGGCCATGGGAAAAATGGGTTCATTGGCTCATAGTGCCGAGCTAAAACCAAACACCCCTCTATCAAAAGGTGTTTCTTACATAGCCATTACTCTGAATAGAACCTCAAACTTATGTACTTGTCCACTATGTGTTTACTTGTGTGTGTATCATGAAATGTGTGATAAATAAGTATATCGAGTGACCTAACTTCTAACTTGGAAAATATGGCTCATGGGATGTTTCTTTAGTACTTCAGACCTATAGATGTGTTTCCCTTATGAGTAATATGTAATTAGGTAAAAATAGGAAATATTTTCTCAATTGAGTTCTTGATTGGATGCCTTTCATAAATTTCCTTGTGATTTGTTTAGTTTGTACTAGGTCCTTGCTAGGTGGTGTACAAATGAGGATTCATAATGTATTTATACCAATTTATTTGGATAATATCTAACATAAAAGCACTATTATGTCCATATTAATATGTTTAATTTTTAAATTATATTACTTTAGGGCACTAGACACTTTCATTTGGATAGGACACTTACATCGACAAATATATCAAATTGGGTTACAAGTGTTTGAGTAGCTGAAAAATAGGTAAAATTCCACAACTTACATAGATAGATGATAAGCATGTTTATAATATTTTTATCATGGTAGAAGGTCTAAGTCATTACAATAATATTTTTTGGACAAAGAGAGAAGTAATTTAACACATAGAGATAATGTATGAAAGAATTTTAGTAGTGTGAAAGGTATAGGAGTTGAAGTTACATTTATGATATGTATTTTCATAGTGTAAAAGACTGCGGTGATATATAATTTAGAGATAGTGTTTACATTTACCCCATTTAATTTATAGATGAAATTGTTATTTTGAAGGACAATTAATGCATACTTAGATGTGTATAATGCACCTTGCCTTTATTTTAGTCCAACTTGAGTGCTTTGTTGATGATTAACCTTAAACCAAGAGCATCTTATAGTATGTAATGTATGCATATAATCTAAAATTGAAATCATTGTAAATAATTGAAATTGAAAGAGAGCAAGTTTTAAGAGTACAATTGCATATCAATGTAATTACCTTGCCTTTTCCCAATTTGATTTGAAAATAATTATTATTATGAATCATTATAGCTATGAATTAATAAAAATTTAAAATATAGTGCATATATCTATATAGATAGAGAGACTAGAGGACACATTCCCCAACTTTGGAGAAAATGTGAGCTTCCATTAGACAATTGAGATTATCACAATCATGCACCCCAATAATACTTATAACCTAGTAAAAGTTATTAAACCAAGTCAACTGAGACTATAAAATTGGTGAGTTTCGATGATGTAATCAATTCTAACTTATAAACTTGAAATTATTGAGTAATTTAATCACCCCAATCATACAAAAATATAACCAACTATTGTAGTAGATTGGTTCAATATATTACATAAAAGTCCAAATTGGTGGGTGATGATAGTCCATAAAATTATTTGAATTATTAAATTGATTTTATTTTACAATATTAATTGTGCATTGCATAGCATACACACCTTAGATATGTCTCATGCTAAAACTATGTATAACAATGGTACCAATGTATAGAATTCTACCACAAATGTGTATCTATACCTTAAAATTGTTAATTTGGGTAATTTAGAATTTGAAAAAATGTGGAGGGTATTCTTATTATAACATACCCATACTATATATGTATAAATATGAAAAATGTTATAACTACCAATGTGGATGAAATGTTTCCAAAACATGCCTTGACTATAATTTGAGTATGTTTAATACTGAATAAGTGTAGAAAACATGTTTCTAAAATAGTTCCCCATGAATAATAAACTATGAAGAAAAATGAGAACATGTTTTTAAAAAACTTCACCACTACAATCTGAATATGTGAAACAATGTGTAAGTCACACTTTATGGCATGCCCTAAATAATATGTTCCTATTTGAATATGAATGAAAGTAGCATCTGGTAGTTACCTTACCTTAAAATTTTACGATAACCATGTAAATATAGAATGTACCATGTAACATATATAAGGAACATGTCTAGGTAGATATATCTCGAAGAGCATATAATGTGATCACATCAAGGCCTAAGATGCATGATATAGAACATGGTAATATCTATAGAGTAAAAATTCAATCTAAAAAACCAAGAAAAAATACAAAAGACAATGGTCCAAGGGTAACTCAAGTAATGGGAATGTTCAAATGACACATAATCGAAGGGATGTAACTTAGTCAAATGTCCACAAAAATAGGAATGACATATTCAAGCATCCATACAGCAAGTAATGACATTTTCAAATGTCAAAGAGATATATGAAGTCACGTAGCTAAAAATAATTGAGCATATTAAAATTACCAAACAAGAAAGATAACATCAAAGCAATACACTCAATTAAGTGCATGAATGAAACCATAATCATCCAAAATAAAAAAACTCATACTAGCCCATGTATCATATGTGTAGCAAAAAACGTTCAGTACATAAAATATTAATTACATTATGGAAGATATGAGCATGGATAAAGGCATGCTTAAGTACATAATATAAAACATGATAATGTAGAATTCTCATACAATGACAAAACCTATATCTGTTATAATCAAATTAGAAGATCTCCCCAATATCCACATGACATTAGTAGAGGGAAGGACCAACATCTAAAATTTTATAGATCAAGTATCTTTGTATCTATGTGTCATAATAAAATTATGTGTGAAATAAATGTATATATAAGTAAAATATATGATATTGATTAACATGGAATTAAAAAAAATTGAGGAGCAAATAGAACATGTAAATGTGGAAAAAAATGGATTTTAGAGTTTTTGGTATTTTTTTATTATTTAGAAAAAAAATACTATCCTATGATCTCATCCAAAGGACCATAAATGTTGAATAGTGTTAATTGTATAACATGTCATGTTGTCTCCAAATATTTCACCGTAGAAGAGGGTGTTCAATCCTATTCTATATTTGGGCAACACTGGACTACTTCTAGGTGTGTGGGGCACCTATGGTGGATGTAGACCTCTATGATTGAAGGGGATAGCTCCCTAGATATATCTCAATGTACTTGTCACCTAATCTAATACCTAATTGTGTGAAAAGAGATATGATTTGCATGAAATTAAACTATTATATGGGGTGATAAACCATGAATATCTCCACAAGCTTATCATACAAATGCACTAAGAGATAAGACTCACAAAACCAGCTTCTACCTCTTAGAGTACTCTAAGATTAGAATTTCAAACATAAAGGTGGAATACATCAAATACTACTCAAGGTGAGTGAAAAAAAGATCATTTATAGACAATAAGGATAATTTTAAACTTAAAAAATAGAATCACACACATAACAACACTCCATGTGACCTGTTATAATGAAACAACTTGCATCAGACATGGAAGGATTGAGAGGAAGCAAGGATTGATATCAATCACTTGACTATTTACCATAAATCTCTTCATAGACTTAGACAAGATAGTTTTTAAGATAAAAATGAGATTTAATATCTTATTTAAAATTAAAATTGCAATTTCAAACCAGAAGGTCTTTGTCATACTAGGTGTGATCCTTTTACAATAGCCAAAATGGCTTGCATATGTAGAACTTGAGAAGAGAGAGAGAGAGAGAGAGAGAGAGAGAGAGATGAGAGAGAGAAGGAGAGAGAGAGAGAGAGATGAGAGAGAGAGAGAGAGAGAGAGAGAGAGAGAGAGAGATAGAGAGAGAGAGAGAGAGAGAGAGAGAGAGAGAGAGAGAGGAGAGAGAGAGAGAGAGAGAGAGAGAGAGTAGAGAGAGAGAGAGAGAGAGAGAGAGAGGAGAGAGAGAGAGAGAGAGAAGAAATGAAGATGAAGAGTCACAAGGAAAAGTGTCCAAATGTGAAGATAAGTTATGTTTCAAGAAAATTATGTGGAATAGAGATAAACAAACTGATGTGAAAATGTGTCCATCCCAAACTGAGCACCTTCCTCACATGTGGGTGTTGAAACTCTTCAACAACCATCTTTAGGTCTTAAAACTCCTTCTTGACAAGTGACAAGAGGCAAGAATTTGATCATGAGATATCTTGTACAGTTATATATAAATCATAAGAAAAATTTTAAATAATCTTGGATCATCTCAAATAGATACATCACCTGAAATAATCAATCCCACTCTTAGGTGTCACAAGACCTCTTTGTCTCACTAGGCTTAATTTGGCCAAAATGGCTGGAATTTGGATTTAGCTCAAGTTGTGCAATATTTATTCATTAAATGCCTATTTTAATCATATTTTACTTAAAAAATTATATTTTTAACCATAAAACTCTCTTCAAGACCCCATTTTACTAATAGAGCCTTCACTAGTCTTAATCTTCTTATAGCCCTATTTTTACACAAATCCACTTGTATAGGGGAATGTACTAACCTTTAGGTATAATTAAGGCCATTTTTTTTAGTAAATTTTTCCTTAATTATTTATTTTTCCATGTTTCATGGCTCTATAACCAAGTCAAGTGTACTTTTTGATCAATTAGTCCTCCCAATTAGACCTCTTTAGCCTATAAGACCAAAATTTGCTCAAAATGGCCCCCACACATGTGAAAGATCATGGAAATATTTTATTCACCTTAAAATTATACATAAAATTTTTCCATATCAAATTCAATCCCCTATTTCATTGTGGAATTATGAGAACTCTGAAATGGCCAAAAAGATTAGTCTAGGTCATTTTGCATGCTAGATAAGGAAAATGGATGGTGGGTGAGTACTGAGCTTAAATTTGATTTTAAAATGATATATGAATGTCTATAACATCTTAAAAAATAAAAATAAACCTCATTATAAACTCCAAACAGACCTATTTACCTTGCAAGCAACTTCCAACTCACCTTTTCTTCATTTCTCCATTAGGCCTAGTGAAGGCCTACTTGGTTTGAGCTATGTGCAAGGGATTATTGACCATTTTGAGAATTATGAGAATTTTTTATTTATTCTTATAATTTATATACCTTTTACATACCTTACATGATGTTCCCAAAGGCTTCCCATCAAGTTTTCTACTCATTTTTGCACCATTTCCTTATCTTGATGAAGTTCTAATTTTTAGAGTGGCTGAGTTCTATAAGATAAAATAGTGAGATATATCCATGTTCCATAATAATAATTGATTATTTGGATAGTTTTAATATGAAATAATTACCCTATGTACCAAATTTCAAGGTTTGACTCTTCATTTTGAGTCTTCAAACACTCAAATCTCTCCAAAAAAACCCTAAAAACAACCCTATTTCAACATTTCTTCAATTTTCCTCATAGATGGTTTCCTCCATGCTATATTCAAAGTATATGGTAAATTTTACACTTAAAATCCACCTTAAATTATTTACAAATAATCTTACCAAATTTTTTCCAATCTTTCACTTGCCTTACTTCTCGAAATCGCCCTCTCAACCAAGTGATTTGGCCTTGAGATACCATTAGGCCTAGAAGCATAAAATGAGAAAAAATGAGTTTTGATCCTATGATAAGGTGGTATACACATATAATAAATTAAATTAATTGAGGGAGACCATAAAAATGTATTATATTCCTCTATTTATTCCATTTGATTCACTAGTTCATAAATGACTTTTCAAGCATGGTTCCATTTTAGCTCAATTGTAGCCTTCATGCGGAATTGACCATATTATCACTGTGTTTCCTCTTTAATGATAATTTTCACCCTATTTACACATTATATTAATTGTATTAACCTCCAATAGCCATTAAATATTCCATCTTAGCTCAATGGAATCAATTTAGCTTACCATTCAGTCAATCTTCTTCCTATAGTTGTAGCTCCTTTGAGAATTGTCATTGATGTAGGTGATTTTCAATATTATCAGACACCCTTACTTGAATTGGATCTCATTATAAGTCTTAAGGAAATATGAAAAATTCCCTTTTTTCCATTCAATTAATATCTTCTTTGAATTGAGTATGCCCAACCCACTAAGTTACCTCCTTGGAAAGCTCAAATGATTTATTGACATTCTCTGCAACAAAGAATCAAGTTTAAAAATTCATTATAGCTTTGAAACCATCAATTTTCATATTTAATGGGTGTATATACAATTAAATAATATAAATACACCATGAAATCCTTCATTTCCATATATTCAAGGACTCCTCCATGCCAAAACATTGAATGGATTTCTCAGATCATGCTCTTGAACTTTTATGACATTTTAAAATGCTTCCATATTCCATTACATGAATATTAAATTAATTAATTAATTTTAACATCAATAAATGTTTAGATATCATTTTAAAATGTTTTATTAAACTCTTTCACACATATACAACCTTTCATATTTAGAAAATATCTCGCCAATCTACTTGGAAAACATAGAAATGGCTCATATCACCATTGCATAGCTAAAAATAGACTACTACCTTACTAGAGATTGTTCATAAATCTATGGTGATAAATCTACAAACTAATTCCCAAAATTTTAGGCATCCACCTTCTCTCTCCTATCTATACCAACCACTTGAAAAATGCTTATGTGAGCTTGTGAAGGAGTCGATCAGAGAGATATTTGGTTTTTTTCATCTATAACCTTGTAACTATTGTAAAACCTCTGAAATGCACCTAAAAACACTTGGAGATGCTGACATGATCTTGTACCTACATTTTCTCTCTCCTGTCATGTTGAAATCTTCTTTACAAGCCTTAAAAACTATCTTTTCTTGAATTAAATTGATTTTTTTTATGTCTCCACAAGAATTAATCCATAAAATTATATAATATTTGACCCTAAGGACCAAATATAACCTTTGGAATGTTTCCCAAGGCATTAAAATAACTCTTTTTGAGGGTTTCTTTACTATGGGCACCAAATGGGATAAAATGTTCAAAAGAGACTTAGCTTAATATTGGATAAAAGACTTTAATAAATGATAATAAGGTATTTTAGATCCCATTAGGTACTACCTAAGTATTACCATGGCTCATAACAAGCAAAAATTTTAATATGGGTGGAGAAATTTAACTTGGGGTCAAATTTGGTCAATATTCTTCATGATTTCTAAGGGTGGCATGCCAACTATGCCTAAGACCAGTTGTCTATTCCTTCCATTGGTCATGGAGCCATGCATATGGGCACTCAAATTGACTTAAATAGACCTTTGTCTCAATGAAAAAAATATGTTTGAGCCACACACACATAAGCAAAGCCACACACCAAATGAAGGGAAGGAAAAACACTTAAACTATGAAGCACTTAGGAAACACAAGACAAACTAAGAAAAACACACTCTAATATTTACAAAATAAATAGAAATAAATGATCCTCCTAGATCAAAAGGAATGTTTTTTATACTATCTTCTTGAAGTGAACTATAAGGATGTGCAAGCTACAACTTAGGACTTGTTCTTGTTTGTTCAACACCTTGTTCACTTCTCATGGTGCTTGCATTGGTTTCATCTAGTTATATAGCTAAGCAAATGTGTTCAATGGAAACATACTCCTCTTTATTGGTTTGAATGGAAACCATAACCCTTGGTTTAAGTGATTTTTCATTGATTCGAGACTCATTTTGACCCTCACACTCTACCTCGATTTTTCCTGCAAGTGGCATTCCATCATCAAGACTATACTCATTTTAAAAAGTAAGGTCTCCATCAAACTTTGGTGGTTCTAGAAAGTAAATGCATTGGATAAGTTATTCAAGATTTAATACCTCTCTTGGTTCCTTATATTCTTCATTTATATTATGCATTTGATTTTCTTGAGATGAACCAGGCTTACCTTGTTCTTCAGTGACCTCAAACATGTGAAAATAGGACTACCATATGACTTTGTCTTCTTGTTGAGATGATTTATGAATTTCAATAGGTTCAGATGCAACGTCTTCTTCAAAATGTTTCTCAAGCTCTTCATGAAGTGAATATGCATCATTCAATCTCAAACAAAATTTCTCAAGGTCATCCCAGAATGCCAACTCTTCATGATCAATAGAAATGACTTGAAGTTCATCAACATTCTTACCAATTTATTGTGCAACATCATGTTGGATAATGAGTACCTCTTCATCATCTTGTGTTTCAATTTTATCATCATCATCTTCCATGAATCATGGAAATCCATCAATCTACTCAAGGTCTACTTATTCTTGTCTTACAATTGAAGTGTCTTCTTCTCCCAAAACCTCTATTTGCTACTCCATGTCATCAGTGCCTTCCTCAAGCTAAAAAATTGATCTACTAGGGTGAAGAAGTGTGACAATGACAATATCTTCATCATATATTCTTGAGTTATCATATTCAATATGTTCAAAGAACTCATCTATGGCAGCATCATCCTCTAACTCTTGAAGAGTATTAAGAACAATCAATTGATTCTCAAGTTTTGAAAGCAATAGAGAAGAAGTACTATATTTAAATCCTTCAAGTACCTTGTCAACCTTTGGTATGTCTTGTAATTTTTTAAAATATCTATCATTAAGGTTAGATGTAGAATTGGAAAAACTAGTAGGACCCTTTGAATTTCTCCCAACACGATTCTCCTGCTTCATAATTTATCTAGGCATAGGACGTTCCTTCTTCTCAAGGTTAGGCATAACATAGTTTTGGTTCTTAGTCCAATATGGACTACAATATGAATATATGGAAAGCTCTTAAGTAGAATTATTAATATTGTGAGGAGACTTAGGAGTATAAGAATGATAATGATCAATGCTTTGTTCTCTTAGAGCGAGGAGCTACAAATGAAACTTGTTACATGTCTTTGACTCAATTTGGCCTTTCAATCCAGGATTAAACCTGAAGATAAATTGAGACATATCATTAAACACTCTTTCCCAATCTTAGCTATGAATTCATTAGATAAGAATAGATCAAAGTACAGTTGGACATCTGTAACTATTATATGTTATGAAATTGTAACATTAGGATAAGCAAGAAAATCAAAATACACACATATATTTCTCACAATGCCAAAATTATTTACATCTCTTCCTTATAATTTCAATTCAAATCTAGAATCAAACTCATACTGCAAGTTCAACTCATCAGCTATTGCCTTAGCAATAAAAGAATAACTTGCATTAGTACCAAAAGCACATTTATGAATCAAGAAATTACCAATGATCATGGTGGCAATGAAAGGAGAAGGAATAACCTCCTTGACTTGTTGAGAAACATGGTATTGATATTGCATTACTTGCTATTGTTTCAAAATATTTTTCAACTCCTTCAATTTATTTTTAAACCCTCTAAATCAAGGTTCAACACATCTTAATCTTGATCAAACTAATCATTAGTAATGTCAAGTTGGTAATAGGAGGGAGTTGATGTTGGAAGAGGGTATAACGGTTGGTATGAACCTTCATGAAGTGCAGTCTCTTGAGGGCAGTTTGTAGAGAAGTCATGAACACTACAAGTAAGATCATCTTTATAGGTAGGTACATGCTGATTAGAAGATGAATAATACTTACCTGTTTTGAATCACTAGGGCTGCTTACACCAATTTATATCATTTAGAGTCACCATTGGTGAATTGATTTCCTTTAGAGGCTAATGAGTTGAAAGATAACACCAAGAATTCCTTCACTTAAAATCATTGGTGCCAACAGGCATGCCAAACCTATTGTTTACAAATATTACACCCTAGAAAAGGGTGTTCAAGCCTCTTCTATATTTTGGCAACATTGGACTACTTCAAGGTGTGTGGGACACCTATAATGGAAGTAGACCTATAGGATTGAAAGGGATAGCTCCCTAGATATGTCTCAATGTACTTGTCACCTAATCTAATACTTTCTCATGTGAAAAGAGATCATATTTGAATAAAAGTAAACTATTATAGGGGGTGATACACCATGAATATCTCTGCAATATTAGCATACAATTTTTCTAAGAGACAAGACTCACAAAACCAACTTCTACCTCTTAGAGCACTCTAACATTAGCATTTCAAACATGAAGGTGGAATACATGAAAGACTACTCAAGGTGAGTGAAAAAAGGATTAGTTATAGACACTAAGGCTATTTTTAAACTTAAAAAATAGATTGATACACTTAACAACACTTTATGTGACCTGTTAGAATGAAACAACTTGCATTAGACATGGAAGGATTGAGAGGAAGCAAGGATTTATATCAATCACTTGGCTTTTCAATATACATCTCTTCACACACTTAGAAAAGATAGTTTGTAGGATAAAAACCATATTGCATATATTATTTAAAATTAAAATTAAAATTAAAATATCAAACCATCAGGGCTTTTCCATACCAAGTGTGGTCTCTTTACAATAGGCAAAATGGCTTGCATTTATAGAACTTGAGAAGAGAGAGAAGAATAAAGATGAAGAGTCATAAGGACAAGTGTCCAAATGTGAATATCAATTATGTTTCATTTAAATTATGTGGAAGATAGAAAAATAAACTGATGTGAACATGTGTCCACCCAAATTGAGTACCTTCCTCACATGTGGCGTTGAAACTCTTTAACAAGCATTTTCAGGTCTTGAAACTCCTTCTTGACAAGTGACAAGAGGCAAGAATTTCATCATTATATCTCTCGGATAGCTATATATGAATCCTAAAAACACTTATAAATCATCTTGGATCATTTAAAACTTATACATCACCTGCAATAACCAATCCAACTCTTAGGTGTCACAAGACCTCTTTGTTTCACTAGGCCTAATTTGGCCAAAATGGCTAAAATATGGATTTAGCTCAAGTTGTGAAATATTTATTCATAAAAATACTATTTACATCATATTTTTATAAAAATATATATATTTATAACAATTAAACTCTCTTCAAGACCCCATTTTGCTCATAGAGCCTTCACTAGGCCTAGTCTTCTTCTAGCCCTATTTTTACACAAATCCACTTTTATAGGGGAATTTACGGACCTTTAGGTTTAATTAAGATAATTTTATAGTACCATTTTCCATAATTATTATCTTTCCCAAGTTTTATGTCTCTATACCCAAGGCCAGTGTACTTTTTGATCAATTAGTCCTCTGAATTAGGCCTAAATAGGCCTCTTTAGCCTAGAAGACCAAAAATTACTTAAAAAAAAAATCCCACACATGTGAAATCTCATGTAAATGTTTTATTAAACTTAAGATTACCCATAACATGATCCATATCATATTTTATCTACTAGTTCATTTTGGAAGTATGAGAACTCTGAAATGGCCAAAAGACAAGTCTAGGTCATTTTGCATGCTAGATAAGGAAAATGGATATTGGGTGAGTATTGAGCTTCAATTTGATTCAAAAATTATATATGAAGGTCTGTAAAATATTATGAAATAAAAATCCACCTCATTATAACCTACAAAAAAACTTATTTACCTTGCAAGCAAATTCCAACTCACCTTTTCTTCATTTCTCCACTAGGCTTAATGAAAGCCTACTTGGTTTGAGCTATATGCAAGTGATTATTGACCATTTTAAGAATTATGAGACTTTTTTAGTGATTCATTAAATTTATATACCTTATAAATACCTACCAATACCTTCCATGATGTTCCCAAGGCTTCCCATCAAGTTTTCTACTCATTTTTGCACATTTTCCTTGTCTTGATGAAGTTCTAATTTTTGAGAGAGACTGAGTTCTAAGACAAAAACGTGATATATATCCCAATTAAAGAGGATAAATTTAGTGTTTGGATAGTTTTAATAGGTCATAATTACCCTTTTTACAAAATTTCAAGGTCTGACTCTTCTGTTTGAGTCATCAAACACTCAAATCTCTCCAAAAAGACCCTAAAAACAACCCTGTTTCAACATTTCTTCATTTTTCCTTATAGATGGTTTCCTCCATGATATATTCCATGCAGATGGGAAATTTTAAAATTACCATACACATTAAATTAATGATAAATAATCTTACCAAAGTGGTTCCAAGCTTCCACTTGCCTTACTTCTCTAAATGGCCCTGCCAACCAAGTGATTTGGCCTTGAGATAACATTAGGCCTAGAAGCATAAAATGAGAAAAAATGAGTTTTGATCCTATTATAATGTGGTATACACATATTATAGCTTCAATTAATTAATATATACCATCACACTCTATTTTATTCTTCAATTTACTCTATATGATTGACGAGTTCGTAAATGACTATTCAAGCATGGCTCCATTTTAGCTCAATTTTGGCTCAGTTGTAGCCTTTAAGAGGAATTGACCTTGTTATGTCTGTGTTTCCTATTTAATGATAATTTTTACCATATTTACACCTTATATGAATCATATTCACCTCCCATAGTCATTAAATATTCCATCTTAGCTCAATGGAATCAATTTAACTTACCATTTAGTATATCTTCTTCTTACAGTTGGAGCTCCTTTGAGAATTGTCATGGCTATAGGTGATTTTGAATCTTACAAGACACCCTTAATTTAATTTGACCTCATTATAATTCTTTATTCAATATGAACATTTCCCTTGGTCTATTCACTTATGATCTTCTTCAAACTGACTATGCCCAACCCACTAAGTTACCTCCTTTGAAAGCTCAAACAATCTATTGACATTCTCTTAAAAAAAGAATCAAATTTCTAAAGACTTTTTATCTCTAAAACCCTCACTTTTCCTCTTTAATGTTTGGGTAGATAATGAAATCATCTAAATACACCATGAAATCCTTTATTTCCTTGTATTTAGGGACTCCTCCATGCTAAAGCACTAAATGGATTGCTCAGAACATGCTCTTGAACTATTATGACCTTTTCAAATGCTTCCATCTTATAATACATGAATATTACATCCATTAATGACATGTAACATACATAAATGTTTAGAGAGATTTTTATAATACTTTATTGGAATCTTAGACACCTATACAACTTTTCATCTTCAGAAAAGATCTCACCATTCTACCTGAAAAACTCAGAAATGGCTCCTATCACCATTGCATAGCTTAAAATGGATTTCTTATCCTAGTGATTGTTCATAAATCCAAGGGGATAAATATGGAAATCAATGACCAAATTTTGAAGGTATACTAGAGTAGAATACATGCCCAATTTTTTAGGCTTCCACCTTCTCTCTCCTAGCCATACCATCCACTTGAAAAATGCTTATATGAGCTTATGAAGAGGTTGATAAGAGATATATTTGTTTTTTTTTCCTCTTCTAACCTTTTATCTACTGAATAATCTATGAAATGGACCTAAAAACACCTGTATAAGTTGACATGATCTTGTACCTACATTTTCTACATCTGCCCACATTGAAATCTTCTTTAAAAGCCTTCAAAACTACCTTTTCTTGAAAGAAACTATTTTTTTATGTCTCCACAAGAATTAATCCATATAATAACATAATATTTGACCATAAGGACAAAATAAAACCTTTGGTACATTTCCCAAGGCATTAAAATAACTCATTTTGAGGGTTTCTTCACTATGGGATCCAAATTGAATATGGTGTTTTAGGCCCCATTAGGTACCACCTAAAAATGGCATGACTCATAAAAAGAAAAAAAATTAATATGGTTCACCAAATTTGAAATGGGGTCAAATTTTGTCAATGTGTTCTAAACAAGATGTTATGTATGTGTGCACAGTATAATCATAAAGTGTACCATGGTGTTTTTGTAATTTTATAATTGGTATATTTGGTTTGCATTTATCCATGTTTTATTTGTCATTTTTTAGTGATGGATTCAATCGATACATACCAGGTCATATAGATATGAATAGATTATAAGGTAAAATCACAATCTATTAACTCATAATATATATTTTAATAGATTAAAAATACAATACATACATAAAGAAAATAATTACATGGGCTCATAAATTGGATTAGTTATGCCTCCTAATATTGGCTCATTGTTTATAGGCTTACAAATTGAATTAGTTATGGATCCTATTCAATAATTGGGTAGCATTATTATGGATGGTAAAATTAATAAAAAAAATATCCATTATTCATTGTATTAATGAACATTTTTTTATTAAGTTTACAAGTAAATAGATATTCAAAGCTAATAAACAAATGTATATCCATCAATGTGACCCCTTGACTACATTGAAAATGAAAACTAGGTTTATATAATATGCTCTGAGTATAATACATTCTATGTTAATTGAGTATAACATAAAATATTTACCTCATAACATTATTTGGAAAGAAAATAATATCCTATGATCTCATCCAAAGGACAAGAAACATTTAAGAATTTTAAAGGTACAACATGTCCTAAACAAGATGTTCCATATGTGTGCATAATAGAATCACAAAGTGTATCATGATCTTTTGGTAATTTTTCACTTGTTATCTTTGGGTTGCATTTATTGACATTCAGTTTATCACTCTTCAGTGATGTATTCAATCTATATACTAGGTCATATAGAAATGAAAATATTATAAGTTAATATCATAATATATTATGTCATAATCTATATTATGCCAGATTAAAAATACTCTACATACATAAACAAAAGAATTGCATGGGCTCAAAAATTGGATTAGTTATGGATCCTCTTTAATAATTGGGTATCACTATTATTTATTATGAAATTAATTAAAATCTTATTCATTATTCACTTTATTAATGATTATTCATTATTCATTATCTACTATGTTAAAAAAAATCATTATTCTCTCTTCAACATGTAAATGTGGAAAAAAAGGGTTTTTTTTATTTTTTGGTATTTTTTAATTATTTGGAAATAAAATACTATCCTATGATCTCATCCAAAGGACAATAAATGTTTAAGAGTGTTAAATGTATAGCATGTCCTAAATAATATGCTCCATATGTGTGCATAGCAAAATCAGAAAGTGTATCATGATCTTTTGGTAAGATTTTACTTGGTATCTTTGGTTTGTATTTATCCACTTTTGGTTTATCATTTTTTGGTGATGGATTTAATCAATATGTATCGGATCCTATAGATATTAATAGATTATGAGGTAATATTATAATATATTATGTCATAATCTATATTCTACTAGATTAAAAAACACTCAAAACATAGACAAAAGAACTACATAGCATCACAAAATAGATTATTTATGCCTTCTAATATTGGCTCACTATTTATGGGCTCAAAAATTGGATTATTTTTTTATCCTCTTTAATAATTCACTAGCATTATTATTGATGGTACAATTAATTAAAAAAACTCTTCATTGTTCACTCTATTAATGAGTAATTTTTTAATTAGTTTTACAAGTAAATAGTTCTTCAAAACTGATTGGTTGACTATTTATGGGCTCAAAAATTGGATAAATTAATAATACATACATGGTACAACTTAAATTAATAATTAAATCCAATTTGTGAGTGCATAAATAGTGAGCCAATATTATGAGGCATAATTAATCCATTCTTTTATCAGTTTTGAAGATCTATTTACTTGTAAAATTAGTCAAAAAAAATATTAACATAGTTAATAATGAATTATTTTTTTATTGATTTTACCACGAATAATAATGCTACCTAATTAATTAAGAGGATCGATAATTAATCCTATTTCCAAGCCCATAAACAGTGAGCCAATATTAGTAGGCATAACTAATCCAATTTGTGAGCCCATACAACTCTTTTGTTTATGTATGTAGTGTATTTTTAATCTAGTATAATATAGATTATGAGGTAATAGATTATGATATTACCTCATATTATATTCATATCTATGTGACTTGGTACTTATCGATTGAAAACACAATCGATAGGTAATATCATATATGCCACACAATAGAAGGTACATGACTTATTCAAATGTCTACAAAAGTAAAAATGATATATTCAAGCATCCCTATATAAAGTAATGACATTAAAATGTTAAACAGGTAAAAAAAGGCACAGTTGCTAAAAATAATGGAGCACATTCAAATGATAAAACAAGCAAGATAAAATCAAGGAAAGACACTCAAGAAAGTGCATGAATGAAAGCATAATCAACAAACTTAAAAATACCATACTAGTCAGTGGATCATATGTATTAGAAAAAAAATGTTAATTACATAGCATATTAGGTATACTGTGTAAGATATAAGCATGGATAAAAATATGTATAAGTACATACGCTCAAACATGATAATGTAAAATGACCATATAATGAAATAACCTATATGCATCATGATCAAAGAAGAACATGCCGCCAATATTCACATGACATTAATATAGATAAGTCCCAACATCCAAATGTCCATAGGTCATGTATCTGTGTATGCCTATATCACACTCAAAATATGCATGAAAAACATGTGTATATATATAAATTATATGTTATTCAATAAAATGGAACTAGAAAATATATGTGAAAGAGATAATAGAACATATAAATGTGTAAAAAATATATATTTTTTATTATTTTGGTATTTTTTATTATTTGGAAAGAAAATATTATCCTATTATGTCATCTAAACGACAAGAAACATTGAAGAGTGGAAAATGTATAACTTGTCCTAGAAAATATGTTCCATATGTGTGCATAGTAGAATCAAAAAGTGCATCATGAACTTTTTGTAAGTTTTTACTTGGTATCTTTGGTTTTCATTTATCCACATTTAGTTTATCATTTTTTGGTGATGGATTCAATTGATATGTATAAGTTCTTGTAGATATGAATAGATTATGACAACCAAATCATAACATAATTTTTTGAAATTTTCATCTAAAGATTATATACCATCTATATGAGCAAGAATTTGGCCTAAATTTGAAGAAAGGATTTTATTTCCCTCTTTTATATCCATATTTGGAATAGTATATGTGTTAAGTGTGTCTTTATTTTGGACCTCTTTTCTTAGAATTTTTTTTTAAATTTGCAATGTGCCTACTATTTTTTTATGTTACCTTTTGAATTGTTCTCATTTTTAGGTTCTTCCTATTTGAAAAAATGTATCATTGACTCATTGGCATCAATATTGACACTATATCTCAAGCCTTATTGATCATTATTATCTGATGTAGAGATATGATGAGTTATGCCTTTTGAATTTTCTTAATCTTTAACCATGATAACCAAATTTTTGTAAATATTTCTCTCCAAAACCATATTTTTTTAAAAACTAAGCACTAGTATTGAGAGGTAAATTTGTATCCTTTTCTTGATATGATTTTTATTTTCAAACCTTTTCTTACTCTAAGTTTGATATTTACAATTGTTTTTGCTCTAAATTTTTCTATTTAACCTAGGTGTAGGTCTCTTATATGAAATACCTATTGGATCTATATATGGGCACCTAAAATATTCTAGGTTTTGTGTCACCTTAGTTTTAGTGTGATCAAATTTGGATAATGGGTTATTTCTCCTTGACAAATAACAAAACCTTAGTTCTTCATCTTCATAGTGACCATGGGAAATATGGGTTAGTGGGATCACAGAGTTAACCTAAAAATAAATACCCCTATATCAATAGGTTTTTCATACATATCCATTACTCCAAAGAGGGCCTCATACTTATGTAGTTTTTCACTATGTGTTGACTTGTGTGTGTATAATGCAACGTGTGATAAGCAAGTATATAGAGTGACCTAACTTTTAACATGGAAAATATGTCTCATGGGATGTTACTTTAGTAATTTAGATGTGTTTACCTTATGACTGAGGTGGAAATAGGTGAAAATAGGAAATATTTAATCAATTGAGTGCTTGATTGAATACCTTTTATAAATTTCCTTGTTAGTTGTTCGGTTTACACTAAGTATTTAATAGGTGGTGTATGAATAAAGATTGATAATGTATTTATACCAATTCCTTTGGATAATATCTCATATAAAATCACCTTAGTATGTCCATAGGAATATGTTTCATTTGTAAATTAGATGACTTTAGGGCACTGGACAATTTCATTTGGATAATACACTTACATCAACATAGAAATTAGACTAGGTTACAAGTTTTTGAGTAGATGAAAAATAGGTACAAGGCCACAACTTACATAGATAGATGATAATCAATATTATAATATTTTGAGCATGGTAGAATGTTTAAGTCATGAAACTAGCATTTTTTGGACAAAGAGATAAGCAATTTGACACGTAGAGGTAATGTATGCAAGCCTTTTAGTAGTGTGAAAGGTATAAGATTTGAAGGAAGTTACATCCATGATATGTATTTGCCTACTAAAAATATTAAGGTGATATATAATTTAGAGATAGTGTCTACATTTTCCCCATTTAATCTATAAATGAAATTATTAGTTTAGAGGACAAGTAATGTGTACATTCATGTGTATAACACACCTTGCCCTTTTTTAGTCCACATTGCATTTTTTGTTGGTAACTAACATTAAACCAAGAGAATGTTATAGTATATAGTGTATGTATATAACCTGAAACTGTAAGCATTTGAAATGATTAAAATTGAAAGAGAGCAAGTTTTATGGGTACAACTATGTATCGATGCAACTACCTTATATTTTCATAATTTGATTTGAAAATATTTATTATTATGATAGAGCTATGAATTAGGAAAATATAAAATATGGATAGTGTATATATCTATAGAGATAGAGAAAGACTACAAGATGCATTCCCCAACTTTGGAGAAAATGGGAGTTTCCACCTGATAGTTGAGATTAGCTCAACTATGCAACCCAATCATTCTTATAACCTAGTAAGTACAATTGAACCAAGTCAACTCACACTATAAAACTATTGAGGTTAGATGATTTAATAAAGTCCAACCTGTAAACTTGGAAATATTGATTAAGTTAATCACCCCAATCATATAAAAACTAAACCAACTACTACAATAGATTGGCTCAATATAGTGCATAAAAGACCTAATTGGTTGGTGATTATAGTCTATAAGAGTGTTTGAAATATTAAACTAAATTTATTTTAAAATATTAGGTGCACATTACATATCATATGCACCTTAGATATGTATCATGGTAAAATTATGTATAAAAATGGTATCAGTGTATAGAATTCTACCACAAATGTGTATCTATATCTTATAATAGTTAACATGGCTACTTTAGAATTTGAAAACTATGGAGGGCATACTTATCATAACATATCCTCACTATATATGGATTAATTTAAAAAATGTTATAATTTCTAATGTGAAGGATATATTTCTAAAACATGCCCCAACCATAATTTGGGTATGTTAAATATTGAATAGGTGTGGAGAACACGTTTCTAAAATATTCCCCCATGAATATTAAACTATGACAAATATGGAGAACATGTTTTCAAGAAACTTCCCCATTGTAATTTGAATATGTGAAATAATGTGGAAGTCATTCTCTATGTCATGCCCCAGCTAATATACCCCTATTTTGATTTGAAATATAGTAGCAACTGGTAGTAACCTTACCTCAAAAGTATAAGCTAACCATGTAAATTTAGAATGTACCATGTAACATATATAAGGAACATGTCTACATAGATATATCATGAAAGAGCATAGAATGTGATCACATCAAGACCAAAGATGCATGATATAGATCATGGAAACATTTTTAGAGTAACAATGCAATCTCAACAAGCAACCAATCACACATGTAAGATCTTTTAGAAGTAAGTCAAAAAACATTGGACCAAGGATAACTCAAGTAAGGGGCATGTTCAAATGCGACACAATCAAAGGGACCCGACTTAGTCAAATGTCCAAAAAAGTAGGAATGACATATTCAAGCATCCATACAACAAGTAATGACAGATTCAAATGTCAAAGATATATATGAAGGCACATAACTAAAAATAATGGAGCATATTCAAAGGATCAAACAAGCAAGACAAAATCAAGACAAGACACCCCAAAAAGTGTATGAATGAAACTGTAATCAACTAAAATAATAATATCATACTAGTCCATGGATCATATGTGTTAACAAAAAAATTTAATTACATAGCATATCAGGTACATTGTGGAAGATATAATTATGGATGAAGGCATGTATATGTACATAAGTTCAAATATGATATTGTAAAATGATGATAGAATGGTATAACCTATATGTATCATAATCAAATAAGAATATTACCCTAATATCCACATGACATTAGTATAGGGAAGGCCCAACATCTAAAATTTCATAGATCATGTATCTGTCTATGCCTATATCACACTCAAAATATGTGTGAAACACACATGTATATATAAATAAATCATATGATATTCACTAACATGGAACTAAAAACAAATATGCTAAGGAGGTAATAGAACATTTAAATGTGAAAAAAAAATGTATCTTTGATTTATTGGTATTTTTTTATTATTTGGAAATAATATACTATCCTATTATCTCATCCAAAGGAAAATAAATGTTGAAGAGTGGTAAATGTATAACATTTTCTAAACAAGATGTTATGTATGTGTGTATAGCATTATCAGAATGTCTATCATGATATTTTGGTAATTTTGTCTTGGTATCTTTGGTTTGAATTTATCCATGTTTTTTTAATCATTTTTTTGTGATGGATTCAATTGATACATACCATGTTATGTAAATATGAATAGAATATGAGGTAAGATCATAATATATTACCTCATAGTATATATTTTTATAGATTAAAAATACACTACATACATAAACAAAATATTTTCATGGGCTCATAACTTGGATTAGTTATGCCTCCTAATATTGGATCACTATTTATGGGCTCACAAATTGGATTAGTTATGCCTCCTAATATTGGATCACTATTTATGAGCTCACAAATTGGATTATTTATGGACCCTATTTAATAATTGGGTAGCATTATTATTGATGTTAAAATTAATAAAAAAAATATTCATTATTTTCTCTATTAGTGAGTATTTTTTTATTAATTTTACAAGTAAATAGATATTCATAACTAATAAAAAAATGGATATCCAATAATATGATCCACCCATAACTACCTCAAAAATGAAAACTTGTTTTTTTTTAATATGCTCTGAGTACAATACTTTATATGTTGCTTGAGCATAAAGTGACATCTTTACCTTATAACATACACATATCTGACAATAAACTCATCTGAAAACAAAATCACTATATTTCGCTTATCATAGGATCAATGTCCATGCTATATATCATTGTGTAGCATTAAAAAACCAAATTCAAAGTTACAAACATCATGTTCAAATATAAATTATACCCAAGCAATGAAAAATAACAATGATATATCTCATGGATAGTGATCCTATGATACGTGAAATATAGCGATCCTTATTTTTCGGACAAGTTTGTTTTTAGATCTATGTATGTTACATAGTAAACATGTTATTTTATGCTCAAGTAACATAGAAATTATTGTATTCTGAACAAATTAATAAAATATAGTTTTCATTTTTGATGTACTTAGGGGGTTCATACAGTTGGATATCCATATTTTATCAATTTTCAAGATTTATTTGCTTATAAAATTAATAAAAAAACATTATTCATTGAAAAATTATTATGAAAAAAATATTATCCTATGATATCATCCAAATGATAAGAAACATTGAAGAGTGGTAAATTTATAGCATGTCCTAAACAAGATGTTCCATATGTGTACATAGAAAAATTAAAAAGTGTATAATGGTCTTTTGTAAGTTTGCACTTGCTATATTTGATTTGTATTTATCCACAATTGGTTTATCATTCTTTAGTGATGCATTCCATTGATAAGTACCAGGTCATGTCTATATTAATATATTATGAGGTAATATCATAATATATTACTTCATAATCTATATTCTACTAGATTAAAAATACACTACATACATAAACAAACTAATTTGCATGGGCTCACAAATTGGATTGGTTATGGATCTTATTCAATAGATGTGTAGAATTATTATTGATGGTAAAATTAATAAAAATATTATTCATTATTAACTTTGTTAATTATTATACATTATTAATTATTAATTATCCACTTTGTTAAAAAAATTACTCATTATTTGCTCTTGAGCATGTAAACATGGAAAAATGGATTTTTTATTTTTTGGTATTTTTCAATTATTTGGAGTCAAAATACTATCCTATGATCTCATCCAAAGGAAAAGAAAAATTGAAGAGTTTTAAATGTATAACATGTTCTAAAGAATATGTTCCATATGTGTGCATAGCAAAATCAGAAAGTGTATCATGCTCTTTTGGTAAGTTTTTACTCAGTATCTTTGGTTTGTATTTATCTATGTTTGGTTTATTTTTTTTTGTGATGGATTTCATTGATAGGTGTGATATCTTGTATATATGAATATATTAAGAGGTAATATCATAATATATTACTTCATAATCTATATTATGCTAGATTAAAAAAACACTAAAAACATTAACAAAAGAATTGCATGGGCTCACAAATTTGATTAGTTGTGCCTCCCAATATTGGCTCATTGTTTATGGGCTCACAAATTGGATTAGTTATGGATCCTCTTCAATATTTGGGTACCATTATTATTGATGGTAAAATTAATTAAAAAATTATTAATTAGTCCCTCCATTAATAAATAATTTTTAAATTAAATTTACAAGTAAATAGATCTTCGAAATGAATGAAAAAATGGATTAGTTATACCTCATAAAATTGGTTGACTATTTATGGGTTCACAAATTGTAAAAAGTAATGATACATACATGGCACAACTCAAATTAATAAAAAACCCAATTTGTGAGCCCATAAACAGTGAGTCAATATTAGGAGGCATAATTAATCCATTTTTTAATTAGTTTTGAATATCTATTTTCTTTTAAAATTGATAAAAAAATTAATTAACATATCAAATAATGAATAGTTTTTTAATTAATTTTACCATAAATAATAATGCTACCCAATTGATTAAGAGGATCCATAACTAATCCAATTTGTAATCCCATAAATAGTGAACTAGCATTAGGATGCATAACTAATCAAATTTGTGAGCCCATAAGACACTTTTGTTTATATATGTAGTGTATTTTTAATCCAACATAATATAGATTATTAGGTAATAGATTATGATATTACCTCATAATCTATTCATATCTATAGGACCTGGTACCTATCAATTAAAAATACAATTGACATGTAATATCATATATGCCACATAATAGAAAGTACACGACTTATACAAATGTCTAAAAAAGTAGGAATACCATATTCAAGGATGCCTACAACAAGTAATGACATATTAAAATGTTAAAGAGGTGAAAAAAGGCATAGTGGCTGAAAATAATGGATCATATTCAAATGATCAAACAAGTAAGACAAAATCTAAGCAAGACACTAAAGGAAGTGAATGAATGAAAGCATAATAAACTAACATAAAAATATCATACTATTCCATGGATTATATTTGTTAGCAAGAAATCTTAATCACATAGAATATCAAGTATACTATATAAGATATAAACATGGATAAAAGCATGTGTGAGTACATAAGCTCAAACATGATAATGTAAAATGACCATATAATGATATAACCTATATGTATCATGATCAAAGAAGAATATTCCCCTAATATCCACATGACATTAGTAGAGGGAATGCCCAACATCGAAATGTCAATAGGTCATGTATCTATGTATGTCTGTATCACAATCAAAATATGCATGAAACACATGTGTATATATAAATAAATCATAAGTTATTAACTAACATGGAACTAAAAAAAGATGTGAAGGAGATAATATAACATGTAAATGTGGAAAAAATATTATATTTTTTATTATTTTCATATTTTTCAATTATTTGAAAATAAAATACTATCCTAATATTTCATTCAAAGGACAAGAAACATTGAAGAGTAGTAAATGTATAACATGTCCTAAAAAATATTTTGCCTATGTGTGGATAGTAGAATCATAAATTGTATCATGATCTTTTGGTAAGTTTGTACTTGGTATTTTTTGTTTCCATTTATCCACATTTGGTTTATCATTTTTTGGTGATGGATTTATTGGCCAGTTTTTAGCCCACATACAAAACTTGATATTGCAGTAAATATTTTATAAGTTTTGGTGTGGAGCAAGAAGATGAGTAGAGTTCATGTTGAACAAAGGATCTAATGTTTTGGATGGAATGAGTGGTCCAAAAGATCTCATGTAGCCTCAAAAGATTTTGAAACACTTTAAGTTAACTTAAAGTGTAAATTGTCTAAATTCAAGAAAGTATGTTTCCATGGTGGTCATAACATTTAGGAGCATGAAGTAGGTTTGGAAAAAGACTCAAGAGTTCATCTAAGCCTTAGAGATTCATGCAAAAGATCAAGCACAACTCTAAATGGACTAGACCATCCTTAAGATGTCACATAAAAATAGAGCAGACCAGTTCACTTGTGTACTTTATAAGTGTGCCTTAGATAGCCTTGTGAACCAAAATATTATAGCTCCATGAAAGTTTTCATGCCAAGAACATTCTTTGAATGTTTCATGTCCATGTGAGATTTATAGCTCAAGTTATGGATATTCAAAGTTAGACCTACAGGGTAGGACATTCACGCAAGTATCAAGTTTGAGCTTCGTAAATGACCATTTGGATACAAAAAGTCCTTAAAAGTTTTAAAGTTGATCAATATATAATGCTTTGCATGAGCTCACTTACTAAAAACATAGATATAATGGTTCATTCTTGGGTCAAATAGGTCAAAAGGTCCCTGGCTTAAAATCCCTTAAAATGTTACATGTTGGACATGATCCAATGATGTAGGTTCATCGAGCACAGATCCAGTGGTGCATGTTTACTAACAAGAAGGTGGATCTAATATAGATTAATATCATAATTTTTTTATACCAATGATCCAATGGTGCAAAGGAAATGGTAGTTAATTGGGCCCAGGTATATCAAAAGCTCATGTTGATTTGTACATCTTAATCTAAGGTGTAAGTGAAAGTCAACATGTCAAAGTATTTTCATGGTAGGAAATCTATAGATTGCATTCATTTACATAGGAGATAAATAGTGTCAATATCTAAAAATGAGGATCTATGAAGCCAATAGGATCAAAGATAGATTAGAGTAATTTGATTGATCCTAGTGATATTCATAAGATAAGGTCGAATAAAAGGAGTGGTTTTTGACCATTACAAACAAGTCTTGAAAAGATCATCCTACCACCATTAAAAATCATTTGAATGCCATTAAAGGGCCATAATGATGAATTTAAGGTAATCAATGATAAATTCACACCATTGAAGCTAAATATAGATCTCTGGTTTGAAGATTCATGGAGTACAGGGTTCATTCTATGATTATGTTCACCATTCTTTAAAAGAAGACCTGCTTATGTTGAAATTATTTTTTTCTATAGATACTTAGATGAAAATATAGGTCTTCTAGACATAATAGAGATCAAGACCAAAGCTATGTATTTTATAGGTCTACATTGATATATGTGGCTATAGGAAAACTAGTAAAGGAGATTGGTTTTCCATCTATACAAAAGATCTAGGTCCAAGATTTGATCGAGGGTAGATAATTTTTATTATGTAAATGGTCCTCATCCTTCAACATGGCCATCTTTTCAACAAATAGCCATATAAAATATATAGGTCCATGATTCTATTAGATCCATGAGCATGAAATTTTTGTCTTTAGTGGGAGATGGCATAAAGGATCAAAGAAAAAGATCTAGTGGTTAGGACTTGTATCCAAGTACATTCAATGCATCCTCAAAACCTTTAGGGACTTTCCCACTTAGAAAGCCATGAGTAGTGTCCTGATTTTCCAAAAAGGTGATAATGCATTCATTGAAGTAAAAAGGTGGTAGCTCAATTTAAATTAATGATCTAGGATGGTGTGTTCCCGTTATGATGGCATGCTCCTACTTTATTTCTCTCTCTCCACTCTCCTATATATCCCAGTCTCATTCCCATTATGGGGGTTCTCAACTCTTATAATTTTCCATTCTTTTCTAGGAAAAGGATACTCATTAAGACTCTTGAAAAAGTGGGCTTGTTTGATAAGGTTAACCCCTATCAAAATATTGTAAGAACTTCCTTTTACTTTGATCAGTGTTTAGTATGTTTGTGCATGGTAAATTTGTGAAGGACAATCTTCCTAGTTCACTTTCATTTGAAGCTATTTTTAAGCTAACTTGTAGGTCTAGATTAGTATTTTACTTGGATGTCTTCTATGAAATATTTATGCAATTAGTGAGATTGTGACATTTTGTGAGCTATATTTGTGTTATTATTGATCTAATGTGGGTTCAATATTATACGAGTGTCCATTTCAACTTTGGTGCATCACCTTTTATCCTTATTAAGAGCCCTTAAACCCTTTCCAACCATTTTCTTAGAAATTTTCATAGGTTTAGGTGAGCATCAAGAGGAAGTTAGCCTTATCTAGAGTTCCAACCCCATTATAGGTGACCCATAACCTAGGGTTATTCCCATTATGTAGCTCAATTATAGGGATCCTAAAGAATTCTCTCCAAGGGTACAGATTGAGCCTACAATAATTTCTATCATGCCTAGTGGGAATACATTTCAAGTAAAATTGATCAGTATTGAATCTAGTTTTATGAAATTTGTAGATATTATACTCCCAAGCAATAACATCTATCAATTCCAAAAGGAAGATTCAACATTTTGGTAATAAAATAGTGACTTCATCCCATGCCAAAGGTGACAACAAGGTTAGCTTCAAGAGGTATTCCATTTGAATTTGTTTAGCTACCTTTAAATTCATAAAAAAATTAAGGTTTGTTAATACACATCCATATCAAGGAACCTTTTCTCCTAAGTCATTTACAAGGCCTACCCCTATAAGAGGACATTTACTAAATCCTTTTGAGGATTTTAATGACCAAATCCCTCTAGACCTTGTCCAATATGATCATATCCTAGTTGTAGCTCTTAAAAGCATTCCTTATTATACTAGATACCAAGCTACAACACTTTGTGAGTACCTCATGGGCATAGGTAATATTTGTAATATCCATAATATCACTGAGGAAAATATAGCTATTAGGTTATTAGCTACATCTTTCAAAGGAAACGCCATATATTGGTATAGAGGCCTTGTTGTTAATTCCATTCAAACATGGGACTAATTAGGTGATGCCTTGTGAAAAATATTTGAGGATAAAAGTGACCATTTTTAACTTGTAGAGCAATTAACTACCATTAAGAGAGCTCTTTATGAAGTCATGCAAGACTTCAACATAAGGTTCTAAAAAACTTGGGACATAATCCCAGTCTCAGTTAGACCAACCTATAAATTTACCTTCCTTTACTATTATAAGGCTTTAAATAGTGGCATAGTAGTGATGATTCATTATATGGAAGGTATTATACTTCTATATGCTTATGAGGTGGCCATCAAAGCATAAAATTATCTGGTTCAAGCCAACAAGCTTACACCTAGACCACTAATGCGCTTATTTCCTAAAATAAGACAACCTCTTATTGTTATCCTTCCACTTTATGTCATTCCTCCTATACCAATAATTACTACAATACCTAAACCAAAATAAGATAAATCTTCAACTAGTGGATCTAGTGGTTCCCAAGAGCAAAAGAAATTTCAAGAGCTCAAGAGCATGTTCTAATCCTTGGGAAATGAGCTAGTAAATGTGAAGAGGTAGAAAGCTTTCAATAGGCCTTATCAAGGTTAATATCTACCTTAGTAGCAATATTTTCAATAAAATAGGCCACCATACAAAGGGAAATACCAAGACCAAGACCAAGGTCAAAACAAAGGATAAGGGTAGCATGGTTATTGATTTAACAATTTTGGGAATAATTGGAGGTTTATTCATAATTTAGTTAAAGGGTCTAGATTGATAAATAAATAAATAATATGTGGAAAATAAGATACTAATTTATGAAATCTATTGGTAATTAGATATTTTCTAAAAGTAGTAATAAGAGGGATAAAATAAGACATAGCTTAAACTATGTTGTTTTGATTGAGATAGGATCTGATATTCACTATGCAGGCCTAGGACACTATCACAAAAAAGATTCTAGATTTCATTTTTTGATTGGATAAGAGTGATAAAAGTGGATAGTAGTGGCACTGACACTGTATTCCTTGTTTTGTGCTATTGTCCTAAGGATCTAAACTTTTGGGTTTTGTTTAGCAGGTTGTGTGACCCTGTCTCTAAAATTTTGTTAGTTGGAAATTTGTAGAGCTCCCTATAGAGTATATTTTCTCTTAAAACCCTATCTTCCATTGTACTTTAACCAACTTCAAAAAATATGGGGTGTTAGTGTGTGTAATATTCACTGGAAGTGGATCCACACCCCTTATGTGGGCATGCTACCTACAAACCAAAACTCCAAAGAGGGATCAAGCCATATGTACTTCTCACTTTGACAGTGCTTGGTGAATTTATGATATGAGAATGAAAGGAAATGATAAAATAGGTGTGCTTAAGATGAATAAGGACTAGTGTAAGGATTTGAATATGCTCAAAATAGTAGTAGATGGTTTTATGTAGAGAATAGAGAAATGTGCTTGAGTAGTCTTGATTGTATTTTTGATTGCTTTGTGATATTTTCCAACTGTAATGTCCTGATGGTGGTTGGGAGTGCTCCCTACCCCATTCAAACCTAGTCTCATGGGGTTAGTCCCCACTTGGGCATGTTGGTCTGGCCCATGCCACATAAGTGGTATGCCTTGACAGTCCTTTAGTGGCTGGCCATATAGGGGTCTGGAAGAGGACCCAAATCATCCTAGTACTTTTGGTGTGACAAATAGTCCTTAGTGGTATCAGAGCTAAGGTCTTGAGATTGATTCCTATAGAGTGTGGTGGGAATGTTCCCCCTACTTAGGGGTTAGTCCCCATGAAGGTTGTTCCCTTTGAGTAGGTATGTTGGTTCGATAGTCCTTTTGTGGCTAGCCATATAGGGGTTTGGAAGAGGACCCAAATCATATTAGGACTTTAAGTGTGATAGCTAGTCCTTAATGGTATTAGAGCCAATGTCTCAAGTTTAAGCCCTATGGAGGGTTGTGGGGATGTTTTCCCTACTTAGGGGCTTGGCCCCATAAGGTTTATTCCCTTTGAGAAAGTACATCAGTTTGATGGTCCTTTAGTGGCTAGCCATATAGGGCTCTAGAAGAGGACCCAAATCATCTTGGGACTTTTGGTGTGATGGTTAGTCCTTAGTGGTATCAAAGCTAGGGTCTCAAGGTTGAGACCTTATAGGTGAGTAGACTATAATGTCCCACTCACGGTTAGGGGTGATCCCTACCCTAGTTAGACCTGGTCTCATGGGGGTGTCCCCACTTAGGTGGATTGGTCTGGCCCATGCCACATAAGTGGTTTGCCTCAATGATCCTTCAATGGGTAGCTATATAGGGGTCTGGAAGAGGACCCAAATCATCCTAGGACTTTTTGTGTGATGACTAGTCCTTAGTGGTATCAGAGCCAAGGTCTCAAGTTTAAGCCCTGTGGAGGGTGGTGGGGATGTTCCCTCCACTTTGGGGATGGGCCCCATAAGGGTTGTTCCCTCTAAGCAGGTGTGTTAGCTTGATGGTCCTTCAATGGCTGGCCATATAAGGGTCTAGAAGAGGACCCAAATTATCTCAAGACTTTTGGTGTGATGGCTAGTCGTTTATGGTATTAGAGCTAGGGTCTTGAGGTTGAGACCCTGTGGGTGAGTGGACTATAATGTCCTATTGGTGGTTAGGGATGCTCCCTACCCCAGTCAAACCCAATTTCATGGGGATGGTCCCCACTTGGGCAGGTTGGTCTAGCCCATGCCATGTAAGTGGTCTGCCTTGATGGTCCTTTGGGGGCTAGCTATATAAGGGTCTAGAAGAGGACCCAAATCATCTTGGGACTTTTGGTGTGATAGCCAGTCCTTAGTGGTATCAAAGCCAAGGTCTCAAGTTTGAACCCTATGAAGGTTGGAGGGGATGTTCCCCCTACTTAGGGGCTAGGCCCCACAAGGATTGTTCCCTCTAAGCAGGTGCATCAACTCGATGGTCCTTTGGTGGCTAGCCATATAGGGGTTTAAAAGAGGACCAAAATCATCTTAGGAATTTTGGGGTGATGGCTAGTCCTTTGTCTTAAGACTGGCCATCACACCAAAATTCTCGAGATGATTTGAGTCCTCTTCCAGACCCCTATATGTCTAGCCACTGAAGGAACATCAAGGTGAACCACTTACATGGCATAAGCTAGACCAACTTATCTAAGAGGGGACCACCCCCATGAGACCAAGTCTGACTGGGGTACGGACCATCCCTAACTACCATTGGGACATTATAGTTCACTCACCTAGAGGGTCTCAACCTCGAGACCCTAACTCTGATACCACTAAGGATTGGCCATCACACCAAAATTCTTAGGATGATTTGGGTCCTCTTCTAGACCCATATATGGCTAGCCACTAAAGGAATATTGATATTATGTACCTAGTTAGAGGGAACAACCCTCATGGGGCTTAGCCCCTAAGCAGGGAGAACATCCGCATTGCCCTCCATAGGGCTTGAACTTGAGACCTTAGCTCTGATACCACTAAGGACTGGCTATCACACCAAAAGGCCCAAGATGATTTAGGTCCTCTTGTAGACCCCTATATGGCTAGCCACTAATGGACAATTGAGGTAGACCACTTACATGGCATGGGCCAGAGCAACCCATCCAAGTGGGGACCACCCCCATGAGATCAGGTCTGACTAGGGTTGGGAACACCACTAACTGTCAGTGGGACATTACACCAACCCTTTCCAAATGATCTTTGAATGGGATTTTATAGGGATCTATTGGTCATGGATTTAATTTTCTTGCATTAGGCCAACAAGGATAAGGATGGGAAACTAGAAGGAATTGACTATTGGGGCTAGAAATGAGCTTGGACAATAGCACCAAAAGTAGATAGGAGTGGAATTATTCTATAATCTTAGTGTGGCATTATTGTCTTGCGAAAACACAACTTGGGGGGATGGATTGGCCATGAAAAAAGAGTCCTAGATCAGCTAGGATAAAGTCTATAAGGCTATGAATGAATGTGAATTAGTGAAATAAGTCTGTGAGGGTCATGAGAGCAATCATGAGGGATATATGGATTGGGAGTCATAAGCCACACTCAATTTACCAATTTTACATTTTTATATGACTACATCTACCCCCTGTTTATTCTAGTGATGTATTAAAGTGAAATACTAAGATAAAGGAAAAAGAGAAACCATACCTGGACTTACTTATAAGGGTGAAGCTCATGATGTTATTGTGATACTAAGTTATGCATAAAAAGAGCATGTTGTGAAGTGTGTGTCTACAAGAAAAAATAAGATTAGATTAGTCCTTAGTATATACACTATATCTAAAATAAGAATGTACAAAGCTAGATAAGAGAGAGGAAGAGAGGAAAAAATACACCTCACCAGGTAAGTAGACCAATACAAAACCTACTATGATTCTAAGTAATGTTGAGTAATACTAGATGATGTTGTACCAAGAGTAATATCATGAACAGAGCTAAGTCCTCAATTCCATGGAAAGTGGCTTAAGAATGCAAAGGGTATCCCTTTGGATCCATTATCACCCACTAATTGAATCTAGGTCATTATGTATGTGTTGATTGATGTTTGTACGATGTGTCCAATCCCTCTAAATAGGTGGCTCAAAAATAGAAATGCTAGCTAAACCTTTGGCTCCATCATTGCCCTATGAAGTGAAGCTTATGAAATGATACTAGTATGAAATGTATGTCATATGAGATATATATTGAAGCAAATGAATGTACTATAATATAACAATTTTGGTTTGTATAGTTTAATGTGTGATGGAAACTAGGCCACTCTTGGCCACTCTAAAAGATGGAGGTTAGGATTATATGAAAGCCACTCTGAAACTAAGAATCTAGCTTATGTGGAAGCCACTTGAGAACCCAAGAACCTAGGAATGTGTAGGGTAGGATTTTATGAAATCCACTTTTAAATGATGCCAACAACCTGTAGAGGGAATAAGGCAGATAACTGCTAAGAATGTCTAGATAATGCTAAACTAGGAAAGAAAAGAAATAAATGTGCCATACACATTGCCCCCAATCACTGATGTTTAGAACATGGATTCCAATTTGAAAAGTATACTAAATTTCATATCTAAAATTATAAGTTAAATCTATCATGCCACACATGATTCCCCCTATATCTAGATTCTCTAAGTAAAATGTGTACTAAAACTACTAATTCTAAACTAGTCTGGCTATGTAAATTTATATTTGAACCTACTTTTCTACCTATTTCTAGAAATTCTAGAAATTCTATTATTTGGATAAGAGTGATATAAATGGATAGTAGCACCACCAACACTTTATTTTATTCTTGGTGTTATTATCCTAAGCCAAATTTGATGACTATTCTAGATTTTTCACTATCTTCTTGGTTTGTTCTAACTGGTTTGATGTCTAGTTACTATTTTGATTGTTTTGAAACTAGATTTTTCATTTTAAAAGAGCTTTTATCTCTATGACAAAACCCTTTTTTAATGGCCCCTCTTTTGAGGGTAGGAATGGAGACCCTAAAATGAATAACCTCAGATGAAAAATCCATGCAAGTGTGTTATACTATGAAATATATGATATAGCAATGATAATTAGTAAGATATCTCAATATATAGCATGGTTTGTATTAATAGATTTTTAGATCAATAAGGGTATGCCTAGATAGATATAACAATGTAAAATCATGTTTACTATACTAAACTAGAATTGGAAGTGTTAGTTGTTAATTATTAGTTGTCATGGAGGGATGGATCATGATGTCCATCATGGCATCTAAAAAGTAAGATAATGCATGACTTAGATCATGGTATTGCAAACAATCAAAATCAAATAAGCAATAAGCACACAACATAAGAATCATACAAGGGTGACCAAGGGTCCAAGAAAACAAGGGACATGGGCACATGTCACCCAAATTAGAAAGCTAGCATACAAGGCATGTTCAAATGCCACATACACATACAGTTGAAATAAGCAAGTTGGCATGAATTCCATAATCACATAGAAAAGTACATGAAAAGGACATTGGAAAATGTCTAAAGGCACACATATGAAAATAATTAAAGGACATTGGTAAATGTCCTAAGGTACATACTATAAATAAAGAGGAACTAGAAATGCAATCACATCAAGCTACACTAAACAAGAATATAAATCATGTAAAGACTAGAAAATACAAGCACATCTAACTAATCAAATCAAGAGTATGAAATTATGAAAGACATGTTAGTACAAGACTACTTATATGCAAATAAATACACAAGTGTTAAATACTAGTGAGTGTCAATAGAGTAATCTATGTAAGCTAGTAAATAATGCACATCAACATGATAACTAGAGTGTGTGGTGTAGAAATGACATAACCTAGATGGTGTATTCATATAGAAGATTCCCCTAGGAGGAAGATATATCAATGTGAATCTTGCATGCAAGAGTAGGATGCCCCCGTAATGGGTAGAGTGAAGCAATCAAGGCTCTAGAAGTCACTGCACACACTCAAAAAATATCAAGTAAAGCAAGATAATGTAGATAAATCAATACATAATAGCATAGAACAACAAATGTAAGTCTAGAATAGTAGTATAAATGTAAATCATGGAGGATGCATACAATCAAGATGTTTTTGTGTTTGTGACATATTTAAATGTTTTTGGATTTTGAAATTTTGTATTTTTTTTTATTTTGAGAATATTTGAGCTATGTATAATCAATCATAGGGAAATTATGTATAATCAAGTAAAATAATGCTATAATATACATAGAATTTGTGTAGATGCATAATATTCATTGGATTTTTGAGTTTCTTTCCTTCAAGTGAAGTTAGATGATACACTTTAGGGATAATATTTTTAGTAATGATGTATGGACCTAGACAATTTCGTTTGAATTTGCGTTTAATTTCTTCTTTGGCATTAACATTGTGAAGATTTTCTTTGAGAACGAGATCATTAACTTTGAATTCTTTAGTGTGAACTCATTTGTTGTAGGATCATTGTATACATTGTTGGTAGATTTAGAGATGTTATACTTCTTGAATTTTTGTATGGTATATCTTCTCAATATAGTGTATATGCTTTTCATGATACTAGTAATTAGTGATAATACCTTTAAAAGAGATGTGAAGAGATGGGATTTCTAATTCCAATGGTAAAATTGCTTCTTTGCCATATACAATTGAATAACGAGTGGCTTCTGTCAGTGTAAAAATACTTATACGATAGACATATAATGCACATAATAGTTGATTGTGTCAATCATCTCCAAATTTGGTCACTGTTTTTCTCAAAATTTTATTGATGTTTTTATTGGTGGCCTCTGCTTGACCATTTCCTTATGGGTAGTATAGATTCAAGAATGTCTGCTTAATCTTATATTTAATGTGAAATTCCTTGATAGTTTTATTATTGAATGATGTTCCATTATCGGAAATGATAGCTATAGGTAAGCTGAAGCATGAAATAATGTGGGTCATGAGGAAACTACAAATGTCCTCCCCCATAGTAGATTGAATTAGAATGGCTTCCAACCATTTTGTAAAGCATTCTATAGTTATGGTGGTAAGCTTGTGCTCACTGATAGATTTAAGGTTAATATTTATAATAAGATCAAACCCCATAACATGAATGGCCATGGATAGATAATACGTTGCAATTATTGTGAAGGTGCATGTTATAATTTACTTTGTCAATGACATTTATCACATAACTTTAGATATTCTGAACATTCTTATTCTATGGTGGGCCAATTGTAACCTTGTTGAAGTAATTTGTGTGACATGGCCTTTCCACTAAATTACCACCACACTCACTATTGTACATCTATGTAAGTGTAATTTTGGATTTTGTTGAAGTCAAGCATCTAAGAAACTATCTATCAAAGGATACTTTAAGAAGCTCCCCACCAATGATTACATAATAAAGTACTTGTTTGTGTAATTTATGTTTGTTATTTTGTGACAAAGAGTGTGGTGTAATATATTTGTTTAGAAAGTTATAAATGTTAGAGAACCATTCTAGAGTTATGGAACTATGTGTAGTGGCTAGGACAGCTAGTGCTATCAAATATGCATTGGATATTGATGGTGATTGTAATCACTTAATTATGAAATATCTTTATCATCATTGATATTAATGAGGATCAAAGAGGTAGCACCTGTCGTTGCATCTATGTGATGGTTATCTTTTCTTGGTATACTTTCTATAAAAAATTAATCAAATTGTGATGACAAACATTGTACCATGTTATGATATGGGATAAGATGTTCCTCTTTTTTTCGATAGACATCATTGACTTGGTTGAACACTAGTTGGGAATAATCAAAGACTTGAATGGATTTGATTTTGAGGGATTGGGAAACAAATAGACCTAAGATATGTGCTTCATTTTCTATGGTGTTGTTGGTGTAGGAGAAACTTAAACGGTATGCTATAAGAACTATATAACCAAAAGGATCAAAAAAGACAATGACTACCCCTACATTGGATGCATAGTGAGAGCCATCAAAGAACATGGTCTAGGTATCTGAATGAGTAGAATAATTAGTTAAATTATATTCAAATGTGTTTCTAAGAGGGTTGGTATCCAAGAGTGGTGTTTTTATTAAATGGTATGCAATGATTTATCCCTTTATTGATTTTTGGAGGACTATTTTTATTTCAATTTTTTTAATAAAATAACCCATTTTATGATTTGACCCAAAAGATGTGGTTTTGCCATTGGAAAATTCAAGGGGTCTAATTTTTTAATGACCTGAGTCTCATTATTGATCATGTAATGTCAAAGTTTTTGCATGGCAAAACCAAATGCTAGACATAGTTTTTTTTATTTGAAATAATTTTTTTCATAATCAACCAGTGTGGGACTGATGTAATAAACTAATTGCTTGGTATGTTAATCATCATATTATTATAAGATTTCTCCTAGTGTGTCATCTATTGTTGATATATATATGAGGAAAGCCTTATCAAGGATAGGTGGTACTAAAATAGGTGGATTAAGAATATATTTCCTGATTGCATTGAAGATTTCCTCACAAGCTTGGTCCTAGACACACTTGGTATCTTTCTTTAATGAAAAAGTGAAAGCCTAAGTTTTATCATCAAGTTGAGATACAAAACAATGGATTGATTAGATATTACCTTGTAAGGATTGTAATTGTTTTAAGTTTGTGGGTGGTGGCATATAAATAATGATTTTGAATTTCTTAGGTTCAACCTCTATGCCATGCTAAGAAATAATGAAACCTAGTATTTTAATTGATATGACTTTGAATACACATTTTTTTGGGTTTATTTGGACATTGTATTGTATAAGTCATTGAAAAATCTTTCATAAATCAACAACATGATGTTTTCATTATTTGTATTTAGCTAGTATATCATCAACATAATCCTAGATAGTATGGTGAATCAAATCTTGAAAGATGTGTGTCATGATATGTAGATATGTGGTTCTAACATTCTTTAATCTGAAGGGCATGACAATATAAAAAAATGTATTTCATGGTATTGTAAAAGATGTTTTCTCTTGATCTTCTTGAGCAATCTTGATTTGGTTGTATCCAGTGAAGCCATCCATAAATGATAACATTTCACACCCAGCTATGGAATTGATGATCATGTTGATATTGGGCAAGGGGAAATCATATTTTAGTCATGATATATTTAAATCTCAAGAATCAAAACATCAAATTTTCCCGTTAGGTTTTACTATGAGGACTATGTTGGAGATCCATTCAGGGTGTTCAACTAGTTAAATGAAGCAAACATCTAAGAGGAATTGGATATTGTCTTTGACTAAGAGAGCCACCTCAGGATGCTTTTTTCAAAATAAATTCTTAATTGGTTTAGAATCTGGGTATAAGGGTATCTAATGGACTAATATAGATGTATCAATTATTATCATATCTAAGTAAGACTAAGTAAATAGTTATGGGAAATCTGTTAATGTTTGAAAAATATCTATATGTTATTCCTTTCATAGGGTAGTGACTAACAAGACCATGCGAGGGTCTTGGATGGTTCCAAAATTGAAATTAGTTGTTTCTTTGTTAAACAATGTGGAATGATCAAGTGTGTAAGGATTAATTAGAATATTATCATTTTAATCAATTGGTATGTCTTGGGGAGAATCTATACTTTCTCCAAAATATGCAAGGGCATTTTTTATGATTAAATATATTTTTATGATAGTATGATAGACAATCCTCATAAGCTCTAAAAAATTGTAGGAGGGATTCAATGTTAGCTAATTCATCTAATGTGAATTTGTCTAGTGAAACTATGTCATCAATGAGATCATGATAGATCAATGATAGGGTTGAAGTATGATTAATAGTGTGATGTAGTCAGTATAGTGGCTGGACAAAAGTTTATATGTTTTTATGTAGTTGAAGAAGGCTTATTTTGAAGATGGGTAGACTAATATTTGAGCCCTTACCTTACATGTTGTGTGGATGCCTCAACAGGATTGATGATTCTTTGTTCATGATTTCCAAGACCTTTACCATGATATCCCATATTATTAATATATTTAAGTGAGAAAGGAGAGGAAAACTAGTGATTTTTTGTTTGTGTTATTATGAAACTTGGAATTTGTTGATGTGTTGTATGGTCTAAGGGTATATTGTGAAATTCAAGTTGTGTAGGTAAATTCTTGAGATTAAAATGTGGAATATAGTTTTATGGAGTTTTAGTAACTTATCAGTATTTAAAAGGTTCATTATCAATTGGATATGTGTAGATGTAGCCTTTGTGACTAAATTTTAAACATGCATGGAGTGTAGAAGGGACTGCATGCATATCATGAACCCAAGGCTGACCAAGTAATAAATTATAGTTAATGTCATTTGGCATGACTTGGCAAATAGTTGGTAGTGTCTTAGGCCCTAAGGTAAGATTGAAGGTTATTTGACCCATGACTTTCTATTGGATGTTGTCTAAACCTCTAATGTTCATGTCAGAATGGTCTAGGTCATGAGGTTGTATATTAAGATTTTTAAGAAAAGAAATGTTGCAAATGTTAAGTCCTAAACCATTATCAACTAACACTCTTTTTACCCCCACATCATTAATTATTAATTAAATATATAGAGGTAGGTGTTGTTCAATGACATGTTGTAGGGGTGAATCCTCTTTCTCAAAAGAAATATGTTCTTCATTCCATTGCATTGTGTTGAGGATAGATGTCACATATGTTGGTTTGGCTGAAATGGGAATTCTAGTATTGTCAAGGGTTGTATATAACACATATTTGTATACATATGATCATTGAAGGATAATAATAATATAATGTATATAACACATCTTTGTAGACATTTGATCATTAAAGGATCTCAAGAATAGAAACTGTATCTGAAGGGGTACTAGCTTGAGTGATAAATCTATAACCATGGGTGTAATTAGCCTACCTATCTTCATAAACATGGATGATAGCATGGATCACATGATTTTTTCTAGGCATATAGCTAGTATTAGGTGTGGGATAAGATCTATATGTACCAAGTTTGAAGGGAGGAGGGATAGATGCAACCGCTAGTGTTTTCTTATGTCTAGTAGTGATAAGGAGATACTCAAAAGTAGCCAATGAGTTATATGCATTTAGGTAGAAAGCATGAATGTGGAGTGAAATGCATGAATTTTGAGTGATGATTTGTGAAATAGTATGTTTATAAAGATTATTCCCTGGGAGAAATAGGAAGCAAGAAATAGAGTATGAAATTGTGCATGAAGTCATAGAAAATTTTGACATGTAACATAACATTTATAATGTGTTTGACATGATAAAATTGAAACAATTTCCACGTGATAAATAGAAATGAAAGGATAGAAAACATGAATTTTTTCATAAAGGTATGGAAAATTTTGACATGTAACATAGTATTCTTAATGTGTTTATCAAAATGTAGTTGGCAATTATTTCGTATGAGAAAAAAGGAGAATGTAATAAGAATATTGAAATCTTGTGCATGTTTGGCAATGAAGTTTGTAATATAATTTATTATTATAAAAATTAAGAATGAGAGGCAAAGAATGAAGCTTTGTAATAACATATGATATACTTCATCATTCATGTACATGATAGGACCAATTATGGTCTCCTTGTTATTTGCAAAAAATGTAAGAAGAATTTGTAAATAAGTGAAATTCAGTTTTGCAATTTGATTATAAATGTGAGGTCATACATAAAGAAGTGAATAGGAGATATTACATGCAAATATGATTTTGATAATTATATTTTTGTAAAATACTATGATATTTTGAAAATGAAATTGGATTTCTGATTTAAATATGCAACTAAAAATTTAGAAAATTATTGGAAATGCTTGAGTGAATAGGACCTAGTATATGTAACTAGGGTTTTGAGATATTTTTTTGAAATTAATATTTAATTTTTAAATTTTAATGGATTTTCTCATTTTAATATGCTAGTGAAAATTCAAAAAAACATTGGAAAGTTACTAAAAAAAATACTGGGACCTAGTATGAACAACTAAGGTTTGAAAGAAAATTATTTTAAAATTTACTACTAAATTTTAAAACTTGAAATGATTTTTTTATTTAAATATTCAAGTAAAAAAATTTATATTAAAAATCAATATGAATTTTACCCTAAGGTTTCTAGGGTTTTTGTCCACAAAAAAGTAAGTTAGGTTCACCGAATGATTTAAAAAATTTGGGAATAATTGGGGTTTTATTTGTAATTTAGTTAAAGGGTCTAGATTGATAAACCAGTAAATAATATGTGGAAAATAATCTACTAATTTTTTAAATTTATTGGTAATTGGGGATTTTTAAAAAATAGTAATAAGAGGGAGAAAATAAGACTTAGATTAAATTGTGTTGATTTGACTGAGATAGGATCTGATATTCATTTTCCAAGTCTAGGACAGTATCGTAAACAAGATTTTGGATTTCATTTTTTGATTGGATAGGAATGTTAAAAGTGGATAAAAGTGGTACCAACATTTTAGTCCTTATCTAACACTATTGTCTTAAGGATCTAAAAATTTTGCATTTTGTTCAAAAGGTCTGTGTGACCCTATCTCTAAATTTTTAGTAGTTGGAAGTCTATAGAGCTCCTTGTAGAGCCTATTTTATCTTCAAACCCTATCTTCCATTGTAATTTGACTAATTTTTAATAAATGAGGGGGGGGGGGGGGGGGTGTTTAGTGTATGTAATATTCACTAGACATGGATCCACACCCCTTGTGTGGGCATGTTACCTACATACCAATACTTTGAAGAGGCATCAAGCCATATGTAGTTCTCCCTTTAAATTGCTTGGTGCAATTGTGATATGAGAATGCAAGGAAATACTAATTTAGGTGTGATTGAGATGACTAGGGACTGGTGTAGGGATTTGAATAAGCTAGAAAAAGTATTGGATGGTTATATCCAAAGAATAGGGAAATGTGCTTGAGTAGTCTTACATGTATTCTTACTTGCTTTGTGATATTTTCCAACCCTTTCCAAATGATCTTTAAATGGGATTTTATAGGGATCTATTGGTCATGGATTGAATTTTCTCATGATAGGCTAACAAGGATAAGGATGTGAAATTAGAAGGAATTTACCTTTGGGGCCAGAAATGTACTTGGGAAATAGCGCTAAAAGTGGACAAGAGTGGAATTGGTGTTATAGTCCTAGTGTGGTGCTATTATCATGGGAAAAGGGCACCTGGGGGGATGGATTGGTCATGAAAAGAGGGTCTTGGATTAATTGAGATCAAGTTTGGAAGGCTACAAATGATTGGGAATTAGTGAAATCGGCCTATGAGGGTTATGAAATCAAGCAAAAGAGATCTATAAATTGGGAGTCATAAGCCACACTCAAGTTACCAATTTTGCATTTTTATATGACTACAACTATAATAGGCAAAATAACTACAACCCTAATGTTGTAAGTACTTCCAACACCTTAGACCTAGTTCAAAATAATGTGTCTCAAGAAGCTAAGGCTGCCATGCATTGGAATGAGTCTTTTGGAAAATCCATTATCCCAAACAATGATTTAACCCAAACTTTCAATGATCAATGGTAGCAAGATACTAATTTTGGGTACAACCAGGATCTTATGGCCCAAAACATAGAGGTACATATGATGACCAAGCTAAAGGAGCCTCAAAAAAGTCAATTCCTTAATCAAGGATCAAGCTAGTTAGGTACTATAATGGTGAACTATGAGAAAGAAGAGATTTATGCACTCAACCAACATGATAATTCTATCTAGGCTTATATTCTAGTGGCATCAAATACAAAATTCAAAATAAGGAACATGGATGGTATCCAAGAATCAAGCAAGGAGCCTCCTACCATTACTCCCTTAAATATCTAAGAGAAATAGACTTATTATTTTTCCAAAGTTCACAATAGTTCCAAGGGGTCAAAATTAGGGAAATGTCTTGGTCCCTCAAAACTCACAAGCTCAAAGTACAGTTGTGACCCTTAAAGCACAATCAAAGGTTAGTTTTTCACCCATCATCATTGTGTAAAAAATGAAAAGTTCCAATGTGAGTGTGCTAATGTGAGACATGATCTCCATGTATTTATAGGTAGACATCATTAAATAATTACTATCAAATATCAATGTTGCATACAAACCACCAAGTAAGGAGAATGTAGTCCTTACCAATGTAGCTAAAGGACCAAATGAATGGAAAATAGGTAAAGTGGTCAAACCTTCTCTTTTATACATTTTATGTATCATTCGTAACTCTCTAGTTCATAATTTATTAGTGGAGAGTGGGGCTAATACCTAGGTAATACAAAAGTCCATAGTTGATCATCTTGGTCTGAAATGTGAGACCTAGTCTGGAGGAGTGCTATAACTAGATGGTTCCACCAATAAATATGACATAATCAGAGACCTCAACTTTACCCTACATGCTTGTCCCTAGTATATTAATGGCTCAAGATGTATTGATCCTTGATATTCCCCCTAACTTTTCATTATTCCTATCTAGAGAGTTGATAACAAATATTAGAGGCTATCTTGAAGCAGGTTGGTCATACATGGCATTCAAAACAAGCTATGGGGTCAAAGTGTCAATCAAAGTTGAGCCCATTGTATAATTCCATATATAACCTTATGGGCCAAATAAAATTAACATCAACTTCACCATTATTGATGAGGATAAATTTTCAATGGGATAGGAGCTAAACACTCATCTAGAAGAGATACTAGACATCTTTTTGAATGAAATTTGGAATGAGATCCAGTTGGTGAACCCCTTGAAATTACTTCAAGAAATGGAATTATGTGTCTACTATTTACATGAATAAATCTAGTCCATGCCATCCCTCATGAGGCCTTAAGAATATCCTAGTGGTCTATGGAAATTTTTATTTGATGGTTCAAGGATCAAGCATGGAGTGGGTGTAGTTACTATGATAGTTTCCCCTTAAAATGATAAATATTTCTCTTCATATATGTTCCAATTTAGCTACTCCTATAATACATAAAAATATGAAGGTCTCATCCATGGCCTTTAATTAGCTAGTAAGAGAGGGATTAAGGAATTGCAAGCCTATGGGGATAGTGAATTGGTTATGCACCAAGTCAGAGACTAGAATGTCACTAAGAACCCCTTAATGAAGTCACACAAACATAGAGTGTGGGACCTAATTGAGGACTTTGAGGCCTTCAACATCTAATCATTTCCAGGGGACCAAAATCAACAGATTGATAGACTAACATCTATGGAGGCTCATTTTGATATCCCTAATGATTTTAAAAGGACCAAGGTGAAACCATGTGCTAAAGTGGTAATAAGACCATTACAACCAATTAACGAAGATAATTGGTAGGTCTTTGAAAGTTATAAATAGATTTCATGTTTTTTTTAGTAAGAAGTAGAGTTATCCTTAATCAACCAGGGAATGTTGAAACATTAGTATGAGGAGTAGAATGTTTAATTAAGGTCCAATAAGCTTCCTAAATGTCTAGTCACCCTAGAAGGTATCTTTCATGAAGGAGACCATATGAGGAAGGATAAAGCAGTGATGTCAAAAAATGAAGATAACTATGAGAGAGTTATTATCATTGAATAAAATTTCATTAAGCTTGGAAAGTAACCACTAAAGATGAAATGCATGCCTTCATAGAGCTTTGAAAATAATATGTAGACATCTTTACTTGAAAATATAGTGACCTAAGGGGATTTTATCATAAATTGGCCCAACACACTATAAAAATAAAGGCTAATGCCAATCCTATCATATAGAAGTAGAAGCCTCTAAACCCAAAATTAAAGAGCTCATGAGGAGGGAATTGACCAAATTAATTTAATCCAAGATCATCTTTTCAATTAATCACTAGTCATGGGTAACTAATCTGGTACCTATCAAGAAAAAGAATGGGGAGATCAAACTATGTGTGGACTTCAGGGATCTAAATAGGGTATCTTTAAAGGATCACTATCCCCTACCATCTATGGAAAATACTTCAGATAGTTGGTTCAAAATGTTTCTCTCTCTTGGATGGGTATCTAGGTTTTAAACAAGTGCTAGTGAGAGAGCAAGATCATTAATAAACTACCTTCACCACTAAGTGCGGCACATTTGCTTACTATAAGATAAATTTTGGATTGTATAATGTTAGGTTAAACATTTGAGAGAAATGGACATGGATTTCCAAAGAATGTTAAATAAAATGGTATTAGTCTACTTAGATGACATCATAGTATTCTCCACAAAATCTAGTGAGCACACGGACCATCTGAGGATGTTATTACAAACATGTAGAGATTATGGGATCTCTTTAAATCCCAAAAAGTGTGTGTTTTCCATACATTATTGTAAAATCTTGGGTCATATTATTTTAAAAGAGGGACTATACATTGACCCTGATGGAATTAGTGATATCTTAGCCTTGTCCTTACCAAAGCACAAGAAGTGGATCTAGAGATTCCTTGATAAGATCAAATTTGTGATAAGTTTCATACGTGGTTTTGTAAACCTAGTCAAACCCATCACTACCATGCTAAAGAAGAACCAATTATTTTCTTGGTCAGATGAAGTCAAGGTAGCTTTTGAGGCCATCAAGAAAGCCATTACCTAGGCTCCCTCACTCATAAATCCTAACTTCTCCAAGGAAATCATCTTGTATACATTTTATAATGTTAAAAGCATATCAACTATGCTAATTTAGAATAATGGTGAAGGAATGGAGTAGCCAATAACCTTTTTCAGTCAAGGGCTAAAAGGATATGAGTTGAGATACACCTTTATTAAAAAAAAGTTCTTACAGCCCTGAGGAGTCTCAAGAAGTTGATAAAAATAATCTCCAACATTATGATCCATCTTATGGTATCTCATCCTAAAGTTAGGGACTTCCTCCTTAATAAGGACTTAAATGAGAAAAGAGCAGGTTGGATCACCAAAGTCATGGAATATGATGTGGAGATCAAGGTCACCAAGCTATTCAGAGGTAAGGGATTGTGTGAGCACATGATAAGTGATCTCCAAGAGGAAAAGGAAGTTGTCTTAGTGACCTAAGGCAACTCACAAGTAGGTGCATCTTTACTTTAAAAGAGTTGGCTTCAAGATATGAATCTCTTATTGATAATAGGAGAATGCCCCCAAGGTTTGGATAGAGCCAAAAGAAGGTATTTTAGGCTTCAATATATACCTTATGCATTAGTTGATGGATTTATTTTTATAAGGGACCTCAATGGGATATTATTTAGGTGTGGAGATGATAATCAAGTGACCAAACTCTTGGAGTAGTTCTATGATGGACCTATAAGAGGCCATTTTGCACCTAGAACCATAGAAATAAATGTAATGAGGTATGGTTATTATTGTCCCAATATTTTAAAATATGTTCATGCAAGGGTTAAAAATGATATAAGTGTGCTCTCTTTACAGGAAAGTAGAAACTAGCAGTCATTCCACTCAAACCAATTCTAGTGGAACAACCCTTCATGCAATGGGGGTTAGACTTCAAAGGGATGATCAATCCACCATCAAGTATAAGGCATGAATGGGTGTTCACTATAATTTAATACTTCACCAGGTGCGCAGAAGTCATCTATTTGAAGAAGGCTAATGAGGGTATAGTTTTGGACTTTTATGATAGCATTGTGACTAGGTTTGGTGTCCCAACCACCATAGTTTTAGATAAGGCATTATCATTCCTTGGTATGAAAGTGAGTAGACTCTAAAATTGGGCATCTACTTCAGAACCTCTTCCAACTACTATCCTTAAGGAAATGATTTGGTAGAGTCCATAAACAATAATTTGCTAAGGATCATCAGGAGGACCATAGAATATTATCAAAGAACATGGCACACCAAGCTAAGGATGGACTTATGAGCTAAAAGGGTGAATCCTAAAGCTTCTATTAGAAATTATCCATATGTACATATGTATGGAAGGGAATCCAAATTGTCTATCTCTTTTAAGCTACCTGCATTAGAATTACCCCATCAACTTGAGTTAGTGGAGGATGAGCCCATGAATGTGAGGATGATAGAGCTCATGGAGATTGAAGAAGCCAGGGAACTTGCTATCAAAACACTAGATTCGCATCAAGATCAGGAAAAAAAAGCCTTTGATAAGAGATTTATAGAAATGAGGTTCAAGGAAAAAGACCTAGTCCTCAAGTGGGACTCAAATAAGGCCAAACTAGGGAATTGTACCAATTTTGACAGCTCGTGGAATTGTCTTAATTTGATCCATGGATGAAAAGAACATAATGCTTTTTTTATTTCCCAACTAGATAGATAGTTATTACCAATCTGAGTCAATAGCATTCATTTAAATCCTTGATATTAGATTTATTTCATCCATTATAACATATTGTACATACTATAATATCTTTTATGCTTTCCTCTAAGTGCCTTATGCACATTTCTTTTCTTTTATGTGTTTCCTTTTCAATAAGTGCCTTGGGCAAGTTGTTCTATTTATTTTGATCTTATTGCTTTAATAAGGTTCCAGATAGGGATAGCCTTGTGTTATCTTCATGATTAGTTGATAGAATACTTGGGACTCCATATGCCCAATGGATCAGTTTAAGGCCACAAATCTTACATAGCAAGCATTTAACCCCAGGATGTCACTATAAATGTTGGCTAATTTTTGGACCACATACATAAATTAACATTATAGTAAAGATTATAGAGGTCTTGGTGGATCAATACGCTAATCAGAGTTCATGTTAAACAAAGGATCCAAATTTATGGATAAAATGAGTGGTCCAAAAGATCTCATGTAGCTTGTAAAGCTTTTGAAACACTTTAACTTAAAGTGTAGGTTCTCTAAATTCAAGAAATCAAGTATTCATGGTGGTCATAACATTTAGGATCATGAATCAGGTTTTACATAATCCTTTAAGATTTCATCTAATCTTTGTAAGTTCATGCAAAATATTAAGCACAAGTTTAAATAGACCAAACCATCCTCAAGATGTCATACAAAAATAGAGTGGACCAGTTCACTTGTGAAATTTATAAGTGCACCTCAGATAGCCTCACAAGACAAAATATTCTAGTACCATGAAGTTATTCATGCTCTACAAGTTTCATGTTTGTGTAAGCTTTGTATCTCAAGTTATAGATATTCAAATTTGGACCTACAAGGTAGGACATTTGTGAAAGTGTCAAGTTTGAGCTTTACAAATGATCATTTATATTTAAAAAGTCCTTAAAATGTTTAAATTTTAATAAGATATAATGGTCTTCATGATTTTGCATACTAATAGCACATATCTAATGGTTCATACTAGGGTTAAAAAGGTCTAAAGGTCCTTGGTTTAAAATCCCTTAAAAATATACTATTTGGACAAGATCCAATGATATGGTTTCACCTAGTAGAGATATAGTGGTGTGCATTCACTGATAAGAAGGTGGGTCTAATCTAGATCAATGATAAATGTTCATTCATACAAATTATCCAATAGAGTGTAGTAAATGGTAGGAAAATGGACCTTGTATATCAAAGGATCTTCATGGTAGGAAATAAATGGATCACATTCATTCACACCAAGGAGATTAATATGTGTGAAAGAGGTCAAAAGGTCAAGATAAAATAATGAGGATCTATGAAGTTAATAAGATCGAACATAGGTTGGAGCGATTTGGTTAGCCCTAGAAATATTTGATAGACAAGGTCAAACCAAAGGAGTGGTTTTTGACTAATACAAAAAAGTCTTGTAGAGATCATCCCACCACCATTAAAACTCATTAAAATGACATTAAAGGGACATAGTGATGAAATCAAGGTAATTAATGATAAAGGGGCACCATTGAACCTAAATTTCAAAGATTTATGGAATAGAAGGTTCATTCTATGACTATGTTCACCATTCTTTAAATAAGACCTATATATGTTGAAATTATTGTCTTTTCTAGATACTTAGAGGCAAAAATAGGTGTTATAGACCTGATAGAGATGAATATAAAATATATGAACTCTATAGGTCTACATCGATATATGTGGCTATAGGAAAATTAGTAAAGGAGATTGGTTTTCTATTCATAGAAAATATCTAGGTCTAAGATCTGATTGAGGGTAGATATCTATGATTATGTAAAGGGTCCTAATCTTCAACATGGCCATGATTTTTTTACAAACAACCATATAAAATATATAGGGCCATAATTTTTCTAGATCAATGAGCATGAAATTTTTATCTTCAGTGGGAGATGGAATGAAGGATCAAATAAAAGGATCTAATGGTTGGGACTTGCAATGAAGTACATTCAATGCATCCTCAAAATCTTTTCGGACATTCCCACTTGAAAAGCCATGAGAAATATCCTAATTGATAAAAAATGTGGCAAGGCATTCATTAGAGTAAAAAGGTGGTAGATCAATCTCAATTAATGATCTAGGATGGTGTGTTCCCTTTTTTATGGCATGTTCCCAATTTATTTTTCTCTTTCTATTCTCCTATATATCCCAGTCGCATTCCCATTATGGAGGTTCTTAGCTCTTATAATTTTCCATTATTTTTTGGGACAAGGATAGTCATTGAGACTCTTGAAAAAGTTTGATCATTTGATAAGGTTAAACTATATCAAAATATTATAAGAACTTCCTTTTGAAGTAATAAGATCAACTCGTTGCCTATCACTTATTTTAGATCAATGCTTAGTATGCTTGTACATGGTGAATTTGTGAAGCAGAGTCTTCCTATTTCACTATCCTTCTACTTGCCACTTTGAAGGTATTTTAAGCTAACTTTTAGGTCTAGATTAGTTTTCTACTTAGACCTCTTCTATTTAATATTTATGCAATTAGTGAGATTGTGAGGTCATGTGAGGTATAGTTGTCTTATTGTTGATCCAGTGTGGGTTAAAGCTTATATGAGTGTCCATTTTTACTTTTGTGCATCACCTTTTAGCTTTATTAGGAGACCTTAAAACTTTTTGAACCCTTTTATTATCAATTTGTATTAGTTTAGGTGAATTAAAATAAAGAGGAAGCCATTCTTCTCTAGAGGTCCAAACCCATTAAAGGTAACCCATATCCTGGGGTTATTACCATTGTGTAGCTCAATTAGAGGGAGCCTAAAGAATTCTCTCCAAGGGTAAAAATTAATCCTATAATAAGATTTAATTGTAAAGTACTAGGTCTTGTATATATGAATAGATTACGATGACCAGATTAGAACATAATTCATTGAAGTTTTCATCTAAAGATTATATACCATCTATATGAGCAATGAATTTTGCCTAATTTGAATAAAGTATTATATTTCCCTCCTTTATATCTATATGTTTAACATTATATTTGTTAAGTGTCTCTTTCCTTTTGACCTCTTTTGTTAGAAATTTTATTTTAAAGTTTCAATGTGCCTACTATTATTTTTATGTTACCTTTTGAATTGTTCTCATTTGTAGGTTCTTTTTATTTGAAAAAATGTATATTTAACTAATTGGAATAAATATTGACACTATATCCAAATACTTATTGATCATTATTATTAGATGTAGAGATAGGATGAGTTATGCCTTTGGAATTTTCCTAATCCTTTTCCATGATAACCAAATTTTTGTAAATATTTCTTTCCAAAACTATATTGTTTAAAAGAAAAGAACAGGTATTGAGAGGTAAATTTGAATCCTTTTATTGATATGTTTTTTTATTGTTGAACCTTTTCTTTCTCTAATTTTGATATTTTCAATTGTTTTTTCTCTAAATTTTTCTTTGGTACCCACATTTATTATTTTGGTACTTGTTGGTTAGGAGAGCTACTCATAATGTGGGTGGTGTTCTCGGTTGATGTATAAATGATATGATCACCACTACCTTTGTGACTTTATATGTTGTTATTGAATGAAAACTAAAAATATATATGATGCTAATGCATTCTATGTTATACACAATAGTATTTGGATCTCTTCATAAGATGTGGAGGAGATAATTTGATTACTTTGTCTTGAATCATTGCTATTAGGATTTCAATTGGTCTCTTAGAGGAGATAATTTGATCAATTTATCTTGAGTCATTCCTATTAGGATTTCAATTGGTCTCTTAGTGCCTTTGGTATAATATTTGGAACACTTATTTTATGTGTGTTTAGTTTTAGCTTTGAATTTGGATAAGAAACCTTATTTACCATAACATTGGTAAATGAGGATGAAAACACATAATTAACACTACCATGTGTTCCTTTATTTAGGTATGTAATATAATTTTTTAACTCTTATATCTACTTTATCATAGGTGTGATTTCATCATTTAGAGATTCACAAGCACAAACCACATGTACCTTAGATTAAATATGCATACATACACCATATACCTTACCCCTTGAAGAAGTGATAACATGGACCTAGTTAAAGGGATGGTAGCTATCACCCTACTTAGGATTAGAAGGAAGAGACTTGATACTATTATAATAAGAGTTGTAAAGATGGCTTAAATTTTGATTTTATTTTGAAACCCTCTCATTATATTGATCAATTTGGTTACTCCATTTAATTAATTTCATCATACACAAAGCTTAACAAGCAAAAATTACATGATGTAATGTATATTAAATTATGTAATAGATATATCCATATTAAAAATTAATATAAAATGGGAAATTCTTATTTTTTTATTTTGAACACTTTGAAATTAGAATTTAAAAAATAGCAAATCATAAAACCCTAAGTCAACTAGGTTTTGAGACCAAATGTTAAGGTCACTACAATGTGGAAAATGATGGGAAAGTAATATAAAGTGATCTATTGAGAATTTATAAAATCTAAAAAAAAAATTATAAGGAAATTAGTAAATGAGCTGAACTCAAAAAAATAGGGAAACAAAAGCATGTTTATGGCCTTTAGGTATAAATTTACTAAAAAGATTAAAATGTTGCATTCAAAAAATCTATAAAATATTTTAAAAAGTCAATTTTTTTGGTCTATATCAACATAATTATGAAAAATATATAATGAATTTGAAATTTTGTGTATTATGAATCAGAAATAAGCCAAACAACGTAGAATGTTTCACAAGCGAAACCCTAAAATATTCTTAATAAATAATCAATAATTATGATAAAGGAAGCTTTTATTTTAGAAATCTAAGAGAGATTTAAAAAAATATATAATATCCTTGATAAATCCTATAACTTAGTTAAAAACTAATTACACCATTCACCTTATATGCCAATATTTACTAAAAATATAAATTGTCAATTTTGAAAAATCCATCCAATTTTTGGTGAACAAAAAGAGGTTTTTAACTATATGAACTTTAGTAGAAAATTAATTTTTATAATTTTTAAATAAATAAATTTGGTGGACAAAATGTGTAAATCAAGTAATAAACAACCTAGAAGTGTTTCAACATGAATCTTGACAATAAAAGGAGGGTAAAACCCTAGAGAATGTTTGAAATCTATAAATATATCACAACAAGCTAAAGCATAGGAGGTTGAAAACCCTATATCATTTTTTTTGCATCCACATATGCTAGGTTCACCAAATGTTTAACCCTATGTTCTGATAAGGATTATATTGGATTAGGGTTAAGAATATAGAAATGAATAAGAATAAGGGTGATAAATAGATCTGTAGTAGGCCAGTTAAATACAATACTCAGGTAAAACATATTTTAAATTTATTATGCTAAGATATGATAAAAATGAAAAGTTAAACTATGTTATTTATTAAAATGATAATGAAAACAAGACACTTAACTAGTTTTTATGCTAATACAAATATGGATCTATAATAAATAGGAAGAATACTAGAAAGGGCTTCTAGATCAATCATCAGATTCTAGAAAAATGGTTTATTTAGTTACTTTCATAGATCTCAAATGTTTGTGTTATATTTATATCTAAAAAAGGCATGGGTGTCCTATATATAATACCTATTTAATATAGATGCAACCACCTAGAATATTCTAGGTTTTATGTCACCTTCACTCTAGTATGCTAAAATCTAGATCATGGGATGTTGCTCCTTATCAAATAGTAAAACCCTAGTTCTTTGTCTTCATAGTGGTTGTGTAAAAATTATTTTAATGGGATAATAGTGTCAAGCTAACCCCAAATACCCTTTTTTCAATGGGTGATACATACATAACCACTAATCTAAAGAGGGCCTCAGACTTATGTATTTATCCCATATGTGTTGGCTTGTGTATACCATATAATGTGTGATAAGTAACTACATAGAGTGACCTATATTGTAACATATAAAATATAGATCATGGGATGTTCCTTCAGTAATTCATATCTATATATGTGGTATCCCTATGACTTATATGGAAATAAGAGATAATGGGGGAGCTTTGCTCACTTGAGTGATTGATTAAATACCTTTTCTAAATTATGTTTTTAGTTGTTTAGTATGTGTTAGGCGTTTCTTAAGTAGCTTATGAATGAGGATTGATCAAGTATTTATACCAATCCCTTTGTATAATATATCACATAAAATCACTTAAGCTAACCGTAGGAATATGTTTCATTTATACATTGGATAACTTTAGGGCACTAGATAATCTATGTTGGGATAAGACTCTTATATTAATGTAAGCATCTTACTAGGACACAAGTGTTTAGGTAGATAGAAAATAGGCACAAGACCAAAACATGTACAAATAGATAAGAAACATGTTTATAATATTCTAAGCATGATAGAATGTTTGATTCATCAAAATAACATTGGTTAAACTAACAGATTATCAATTTGGCATGGAGAGGTAGTGTATGTGATCCTTTTGGCAGTGATAAAGGTCTAAAAGTTGAAGGTATATCTATGATATGCATTTTCCAAGTATACAGACTTAGGTGCTAAATAATTCATAAATAATTTCTACAATACTTAGTTATTTTACTACATATTCTTATCGTAAATTTTATAGCATATTAATCCCCTATTTTACACATTTTAGATCCATTTTTTTTAATATATTATTGTATTTAATTCAAAATTTTCATGTACCTCTTATTTATCATTTTTATGGACTTATACAAGGCTTAAAAACACATTTTTTTGTTTACCAATGATTTTTTTGGTGAACCTCACTTAGATATAGTGTATATTTTATATTAGATCTAATTTTTCATATGATTTACATTAAATCATATTAAATTATTTTTTTCCTTTATTTTTGAACAAACCATGATGTCCATACATATTTATATTTTCATATATTCATTGGATATTCTATAAATATATTCATAAATTTAAAGCATAAGATCCAATTCTTAGTTAACAGAAACTATATCAATCTTTAGAGTCATAATAAAAAATTGAATGAATCAATCCTCAACCAAATATGTTTTTTAAAATTTTCACTATACATCTACAAAATTATGCTACTCGATCTAAAAATAATGATAATTTTATTATGATAATTTAAAAACAAATTTTGAATGTTTATAATTGACATCCACTAAATGGATTCTTATGTGTGGTTAATGACACATATAGAGATCTTCCTTTGATTATATTTTACAACAAAAAAAATCCATAGATTTATTTTAAAATAGTCAAATATTTATTCAAGATTTCATAGATACATATTCAAGGTTTTTAAATGTTATTATGAGTGATAGTGGTTCAAGTAGTAATATGTGCATTATGATTTATTAACCAATCTTGGATGTACACAAGAATATAATGGATATAACTACATTTACTAGAGAATAAGATGATAGAATTGGGATTCCAGTGAAGATCATTACATTTCATATCACCATCACTCTCAAGAATTTATTAGTTTGGTTTTATGTATTTTCAAATGATAGGTACTTTGTGTAAGTATATTATAATTAATTAATTTATTGATCATGTATTATCAAATCATGTATGTAGTGACTCCTTCAAGACATGTTATAAAAGTCTAGCAATTTTAGTTTCCATGCATGTGACATATTTGTGTATCTTCAACTTATCTTCATTATTCATCTCTAATTTATGTGCATGAATATTCAAGATATGGTGTGAACATAAAAATTATATGCATAACTAATGTTTAAATAATTCACTCATTGCATTGAAATGTTACATAAAAAAATATAATGTTTGCAAGAAAAATCACATGCAAGAAAACTTTCATGTATAAAAATAGACCATGCTATCCACAACCATTGTCATATTTAAAAAAATAGATAGTGGTGATATCCTATAAGATCAATAATTCTATGGTTCTCATAGTGAATGTTCTTATAGGATATGTTTATTTTTAAAGCTCATAATTTTAAGTATTACATTCATAAGTCATTAGTAGGAGATTATGAGGGACATTTTATAATTTTATATATATATATATATATATATATATATATTTTGTATGTGTGAATAAATAATATTTATATTTTAAACTACTATGTAATTAAAAAATTTAAATGGAAGGTTGAAATTTTACCTTAGATTGAAATATATGTATGTATTTATAATTTGTAATAGGATAAGTTTTGTCTTAATTATTCTAAGCATAGTAAATTTGTAATTACTCTATAGTATAGTATTCTTGTGTTTTTCATGTCTATGTTTCAAAGTAATTTATATTGGTCATCACACGTGATATGATGGAATATGGTTAAGAGTCATGAAATTTATGGAGCATGTGAGGTTTTATGCATGATATGGTAATCTATGCATAATGAAACCTCTATTCAAATTTGTTAATTAAATTAAATAAATATTTATTACTGAATAAAAAATGTGTAATTTAATAAATATGTAAAATTTAATATATTTTGAGTCCTATCAAATATTGTAGACTATAAAAAATGATCTTAAGAGGAATTTTAGGAATCACTCATTGTTTTATCAAATTTGGGGAAACCTAACAATATATAGACTAACTTAAGTGACAAATTGATATGTAAAATTAAGAATAATAATATTGAAAATATCAAGAATTCACTAATTTTAAACTTTTTAAGGAATGCAATAGAAAACTATAAGTTACCTAGAAAATAGTGTTGTGAGATGAATCAAAAGTTAAAATTGGCGAAGTGGCTAGGTCTAGCGACTATGAAACTAGATCTAAAATATAAATGAGCCATAGAAAAAAAATCCTAAGTTGGACAAGAAGTGGGGGGGGGGGGGGGGGGGGTGTGAAATCCTATCCTCTATGAGGTTGAATCTATCTAACATATAGTAAAGATTTAGAATTCTTGGTTTATATTCACCTTCATTTGTATGTTATGTGTTCTCTAAGGGAGAGTCCAATCGGTTGTGGAGATCATTATATTACTTTTATTTATTCATAATTATAGTTCCTTGAGATATGAATACCAATTAAAATAAATAATTTTAAAATGGGTTAGATGTCTAAGTTTTACATGACCTCAATAACCCATGTATTGAGCATTTCCTACATACCAATATTCCAAATAGAGATCAAACTTCATGTAGTTATGTAATGTTATAGTGGTGTGTGAATAATTGGCATAAATTTACATATGATGGTGTAATAATAATGTGATTAAGTGTTTTAAGCGTGACTTGTGACCTTGGAGATGTATTCATACTTTATCTTTGGGCTACTAGGGTTGTATGTAATCAAGATTATGAAAAATAAGGAATTTTCTCTCAACGTGTAATTAGAGTTTGGGTCATTGTCAATTTGGAAGCATTCCTATGTGTTTTTTTTCAAAAATGAGTTTATATAATCATATCATTCAAATTCCTTTGAATGGGGATTAGTAAGGATGGAGCCAAACCTTTCTATAACTTGTAATTTTTATAATTAGCTGTTATTTAGTGGGAGGACAAGAGTGAGAAATTAGATAATAGAGTGTTTTGCTCCTAAAAAATAGGATTTTGTTATCCATTTTGATAAAATAATGGTTCTAAGGGAAGAAGCCACAAACACTATGTCTTTTGTTGTTCTTTCATATGAAGGTCTTAGTGATGGATATGACTCTTATTCGTGTGGTCATGTTGTGTTTTTGGTATTTATTATGTCTTTTTCCCCTATTTTCTACAACCACTATGGTATTATGTCATCTCCTCTCATTCAAAGGTCCCCATAACCTATTCTTCCTAATCTATATTTAGTTTTATGACCTTAGTACACTACCACCATAAGTGAATACTAGCACCACAATTCTAGTGTCTAACTTTGGCTCTAGTGTATAATGGTCATGTTCTCACCTTGTTTTGGTTCCTAACCCTTCCTTGAGCCTTATCTTATGATTTTATCTCTATTTTTCAACTTATCAACTAGTGAACAAGGGTATTACATTAAAATAAAAATGTATTCTATATAAAGAACCTCAAAATGAATTTACATCTATAACTTACTATTTTAGCACATAATTACATAAAATCAGTTGATAGTACAACATAACATACTGCATACTAATTATCTATCACACATATATTTACATGCTTGATCAAATAAGGGCCTAAGTAGAATTCAATTATGCATGTTCCCTAAGGAATAAATAAATGTGATCAGAGACCCCTATTATTGGGGTTAATGTAGTTAGAAGCCAAGACAACATGAGTTCTATTCTACATGATCATAATATCCCATAATATAATTTTTCCTTCTTTTTGCATTTGATCTTTATATTGTCTATTGTATGCATGTGTTCACTAGGTTTTGGAGAATAAATAGCCAAAATAGGTCATAGATAGTGAAGTAAGGTTTTGTTCACATAGAAAAAATCTTGGTAGACTCAAGAACAGTTACTCCTAGAAGTGTAAATCAGTTCCTACTAGTAGCAAAAGTGAACATTTTATAAAATATAAAATAGAGCTAATCTATAAATTAATCATAGTTTAGAGAAGATAGCTTCTTCTTGATGGTACATTTAGACAATCATGGTCATGACCAACATGGATTTGATATAACTAATCAAGGGGTTCCTTACCACATTAATATCACTAGATAGGGTTTCAAAGCCTCTAGTCAAGCCAAACTATCTGATAACCCTAGTTAAGTCCTATTTTTTAATTATTCAAAAAGTAAATTCAAAATAAATAAAAATATAACCTACTTCTCACTAAAATTTGTGGCACAAAATGGGGGTAATAAACATGAAAGTAAACATCCATAGAATAAATATAACTAAGTTATGTATAGATATAACCCTAATGCATGGAGATAGAAATATATTCAAAATCGATCACTTATGTTACTTATATCAACTAAAATAAAGGAGTAAAGTTAGATATACTTACCTTGAAGATGAACTTATCGAGACTTAATCATTCCCTTAGCCAAAGGTGTTTTGCAAAAGGTTTTTGTGTATTATTGAAGAATCTAAGGATGTACAATAGACTATAGTCTAGCCAAGGACCTCTTAGTGAATCTCTTATTTTCAAAAGACAGTTTTTATCTCCAAGTTTAAACCCTAAGAAAATAACTCCTCAAGTAGAATGATGGAAGAGAAGCTTGCAAAGAAGTAAAATTAATAATTATCTTTGTGTCTCTCTCTATGAAATGGTGAAAATAATGTATATATAGTTGAATATATCCATAAACATTTACAAAAGTTTGGCTGATAGAATCAACCCATTTAAACTTTATATCATTAATTGATATAATAAAGTTAAGTCCTAGTCTAGGTTAATCAAGGCTGAGCTAGACTCGTAATGTGTTAATATTAATTTGAATACATGTTTCACCTAGACCAATGTTATTTGATAAATGTTAAAAAGTGTTTTTTATGTAGGTAAGGGCTGAATAAAGGGGTCAATTGCTTAGATTACTGTTAAAGGGATGTGTCGAATATTAGTTAAATGTAAAAGAGAGGTTTGTATTGATTACAAATGGTGGTATATGGGAAAACAATATTGTGAATCACTAATGGTCTACCCACCCATTTCCCAATGCACTCGTTAAGGATTTCACTTAGAGAGATTGAGACTCAATAATTTCCTAAAAGAGATAAAAAGCAATAATTGATAAAGTTTGAAATATTATGTGTATACATATTTCCCACTCAATGTTAATCATGTGTCACTTGGGTGTAATATGGGATGGTGATTTGAGAAAAGAACATAACAACTTACAATGTTGAATCTAAATAAATTTTAGTAGTTTTAAGAATAAAATAACTAAATGGAAATAATTGGAATAAATGTAATGTATGCATACCTTGACTTATCTCTATCACTGTATGGTTTTTTGTTGTATTTTTAGTTTTGATCATGGAGGGTGTAGATGTTTCTTTAGAAAAAATCAAGGATACAAAACTAAAGAGAAAAACCAAACAAACTCAAGAAAGCTTTAATAATTAAAACATGTAGGCATGACATACTTGTAAATTTGGTAAGTGGGGGTGATAAATGCTAAGTTAGGACCAAATGACCAAGTCTAAATTTAGAGTAAATTAGATAACCAAAAATCTAAGGCTACTAAATGATTAAAAAAATCAAACAAGTAAACCTTAAGTTAAAAAGGTAAAAATACCAAGTCAAACTAAATATAAAATTAAAAGTGGTAATCAAACATTGATGTGAAAGCAGTAATAATCCTTAATTAAAAAATATGGGCAATGAATGGTAAAACAACATTAATGAGTGAGCAATAACAATCTTTAGTCAATAATCAATAGAATAAGTACATAAAAGGAAAAACAACATTGGTGAGTGAGAAGTAATAATAAAAAATCACTTAACAATGGAAAAATTATATGAAAGTAGAAATAGACATGATTATTTGCAAAAAAATTACAACACAAATAAATTTTAGAAATAGATGTAGTTTACTGAAAAAATGAAGTAATAAACCAGTTGATCTACAAATCAATCCTAACTCAGATAAGATAAGTAATGCTTACACTTCCACTTATTGGCATATTTATATAATGGTGGTCATGACCAATATGGATCTTTTATACCTAACCATGGGATTCCTGACCACAATGATATCACTAGAGTGGGTTTTGTTGACCAAATTTGACCTTATATGTCAAATTGGGACCCCTATAGGAAACACATGACTTTTAGGTGTTTTAGGGGTCTAATGTTATGAAATAAGTTGTATTATAGTCCATTTTATGTCATTTCCTGTCACATTAGCCTTGGTCTTGGTCATTTTCAACATTTATGTCTTTTTGAGTCATTTTGGGTGTTAAAATAGAGCATTAAATGACTTGTATGACCTCTTTGGGAAATTTAAAGGTTAAAATTATGATTTCATGCCACATATGTCATCATATGTCTTAATCAGCCATTTGTAACTAAAAAGTGGAAGGTTTTTGGAAGAAAGGGTAATTTTCTTGGTAAAAGAGGAATTTTAATGATGTGTACAAAATTGTACAACTTAATACAATTAAGGACATTTTATTAGTGTCTCTTGGTCTTCCATGCACTTAATATAGTGATAATTTTGATCATAATCTTCAAAAAAATAATAAAACCACTTCTCTCTAATTTTGCTAGGCTTAGAAAGCAAGAATGGCATTCAGGTTTGTACTTGGTACAGTTAGTAAGAAAGGTTTCAAGAAATATTCTATTGGGGGTGTCTTATACACTCATTAAAATTCCATTTTGTGTTTGGTTGTAGAGTAATGGTGGTTTTTTTCTTTATGAACCATTCCTAACAATTTAGATTATCTATTTTGCTTGTTAATCTATCCACCCTATAGGTTTTGCCTTGGTTTTGACAAGTCTATACAATTCAGTTGCTGATGTTATTTATAAATTATGTTGACTCCATCCTAAAATTATCCCCATGCTTGGTTTATTTTTTCAAGGTGTTTTTATAGGCAAAAAATTTCATGTTGCAAGAGAAGGTACCCTTTTGTGTGGCAGGCAGGTTTCTACTATTTATAGGATCTTCAAGTTCTGATCATGGTTCTAGAGGGTTGTGATAACTTCATTGAAATGTTATAAATATTCTATTTATTCCTTTATCATTTTAATATCATCTCTAAATAAAAATTTCATGAGTTTACAGTCATAAGACACCATATAATCAATCTACTCTATGAATATCATATACAATCATTTAAATGAGTTGTGTTATGGCTAGAATATATTCATAAGAGAGTGAAAAAGAATCCTATGGTTATGGAAACATATTTATCACATGGATAATCAAGTGTAGTTCATAAAATAGTGTATGATCAACATGATGGAAACTTTTTCTTGCTACACTCAGTTGCATGCCATTAGCAGGCACCTACAAGTCATTTAACAAGGTTAAGCATTGAAAATGGAGTGAGAGAGCCTATTTTAAGTTCTAAAACATCATGAATTTTAATTTAAAACCCATGAGGGGAGTTAAATTAACTTTAAATTAAAATATATATCAAATATTCATCCTCATACTTACTACTTGTACCTTGAAAATGGCTACCTATAGGTGGTACTAAAGAGAACTAAAATGTCAGAAAAGAGTGTTGAAACAAGTAGTGATACTCCTTTTGTGATCCTAAAATGTTTAAGGGATTATTAAAAAAAAACATTATAGTTTATAATTTATAATTCCAACTTTGGGGAACATCCTAAAGGTGAAATGATAGTATTTAGGGCTCTTTTCCCTAAAAGTGTAAAATAAAGCACCTATTGGTTTTGTGAATGTCATATGAGAAAGTTTCTAAAGGATTTGGTACATATAAATGGATAAAAATTGTATCCTATATATAGGAGAATGAATTTTAAAATTTTTAAGGGTATATTACTTAAGGAGGATGGTTATTGAAAGACCCCAATATGCACTTTTATGTATTAATTTCAAGCAGTGATCACCTACAGTTTTGACTCCAAGGTGACTCTAACACTCAAAGTTGAAATTAGAACATATATTCATAATGGATGATCATGATAAGTTGGAGAGGAAATTTTTTCCTCAATAATTTATGAATAAGTGTTGAGGAAAATTTTGGTAAGTTTCATACACACCTACAGGGATCCTCTCATTTGAAATTAGTCACATACAACCAACCAAAGGTGAAAGATTGGGAAGGTGTTTTCTATCTGGTCAACCTAGGAGAATAGTAACGTAGAAAATGATGTGAACATTGTTAGACATTAAAAAAACAAGGATAGGATATTAAATTTGGTTTTGATTAGATAAAAACCTTCAGATTCCCCCTCATTTGACAATATACACCTACAACCAACTCTAGATGACTATGAAAGGTAGTGAATAAAAAGAAGATTACTGGTGATTGGTATATTATAAACATGAATTAATAGGTTAAAATAATTTATATATGGTAAGGGAAGGTTTAAATAGTTATTATTAATTTATTTCAAAGTCTGGTCCATCTTGAACCACCTATAGGTGTAGTACAATAGGAAGGGTAACATAGTCAGATAAAACAGAGTAGAACATGGTTGACAATGCAGACATGGATGACTGAGAAGGTTGGTAAGTATAAAAAACACTTGTACAATGATATTTAACATATTTTAACACCATCGTGAGTTTTAAATATGTAGAGAAAGGTTTAGGTAATACAATCATGCAGTCCATATATGGAAACCTTACACATAGTCCTTTTTCTAGCAGTCTATCTTAGTTTTTTGTACTTTTAGAGAGTCTAATCATATGACAAAGAGTTGAAGTTTTGTTTATTACATCCTTTTAAATTTTAAAATTATCTAAAAAATTTACCATTATTTGATAAAATAGGGGATTTCCCTCTATTTTGTCTCAAACAGAGGGCACTCCCTTTGTGCATAAACCATGTAGTTTTGGGAAACAAGGATGAAAGGGTGAACCTCAGGTTATTTGTAAATTTCAAGGAGGTGTGTGGAGTTGGGTAACATAAAAAAAAACATTATAAAAATTTCAAACAAGGGATAAAATAAATAGGGAGGTCTAAATCATCAAGGGTTATAGTTAGACCTATTAGGCATATTTAAGCCTAAAGACCAAATGTGAGACCAATGTCACTTCCAACTCTAGGAGTGGATTAAAATGGACAAATACATGTTTATGGGGTAAAAATAGATGTTTTTTTAGATATTTTTATAAAAATAAATAATAGATAAATAAAATTTTGCTTAAAACCATCTGAAGCCTATGCAAAGTGGAGAAACAAACTCGATAGGAGAGGTTTGGAAGCTCATATTTATTTTGATTCTTTGCATGGGGATATAAGACATTTATAGTTGTTATCAAAGGTCCTAAAGATCATTTTTTTGTAATTTTTTTTCAATTCAAATGTCCTATTCTTATGAACAAAGATTAAGGGTGCAAATGGCCTAAAAGCCTTGCAAACCCTTAGGTAAGGACCCAATGAAGGAAATGAAGATGTAAAGCTAATATAATGGAACATTTATCCTATTATAATGATTTAATTTTGTAGGATACTTTCTCATTATACTCCCCATACTTTTTATTTGTATGGAATTATATGGATGGAGTATAAAATAGGGTATTTTTGACTATTTTGTGCATTATGCAAGTTTTTAGAGGTTTCAAAAGATGAAATAAACTTTTAAAGGAATATTGAGAATTAATATGACTCCCCATGTCCATTTAATTCCTTGTTAAAACTTATAAGTGAGCCTACCATAGCTCTCATCTCAGCTAGTCAAACTTAGCATAGTGAACATGATAGTGAGAAGGGTGAGAACTTCAAGTGGATGGGTTTTTAAGGTGTGCATGATACATATAAGGATATGGAGGGTATTAAAACATGTAATTCACCCCATTTTATGTATTTTAAATTAAAATTTAATCCATTTTATAATCCAAGTGTACAAAGTGTGTGAAAGAGGAGTTTCCTTTGAGTACAGGTAGTAATGGCTCAGTTTCAGAAGATTTTCAATGACCAAGACTACAACCAATGCATGGAGATGCATGTAAAAAACCATTCCCTCTCATTACAAACATTATAAATATTTTTAATAAGTTTTGGGACGTTAAAATAGGGATAAATCATGGAGGTAATTTTTTGAGCTAGTAAAGGGAATTCCATGCCACTTTTCATGAGTTTCATGACTTGGAAAGCCACTTGTCTCTTCTGACCTTACATGTTCCATTTCACACCCTCTTCTCATGTACAAGTAACTAATTATCTCAACATGATAAGTTTCCTTGTTAACTTTGGATTTATTTCTTCTCCTCTCTCTCTCTCAAGTTCTACAAGAACTAGACATTTTAGCCTTTGTAAATAATGATCCACCTAAGTATGGTGAAGCCCTGCTTATTTATATACCATGGATCGATAAAGAATAATAATTTTCATCTCTTCCATGAATTTTAATATTGTTATTTAATTTTACTATTGATCTTGCTTAGTGATGACTTGTGTTTCCTTCACATGTTGTCTCATTCTCTCACCTATTTACAGTTTGAAAGCTTCTTCTTATAGGTCATGTGAAGTTTTATAATGAATTGTCAAGGTTGATTGAGTTATTATATTAAATAGTGAAACTAAAGGCCTCTTATATAGTCCTCATAGCCTAAAAATTCATTAAAATTTCATAATTAAATATTTACGTGAGAAGATGTAGATTGGAGAAGTGTATATTTGTTAGTCTCTTGGTCTCATGTGTAACATACAACTAGTTGGTAGTCATCAATAAATTTGGTGTATCACTTCCCTTAGTATAGTTTAGTCTAATTTCTCTCTCCCATTTCCTTCATAATCATAGGTGTAGTAGTGATCTACAAGTCATACATTAATGGATCTAGCCCTATCTAAAGATTCACATCATCCTTATGCTACCCAAAGCTTAGAGGTGTTTCAATTGTGCCACTTGGATGAGGAGAGCTAAGACAACTCCTAAAAGGGTAAAAATCCAAGTGAAAATAGTTTGTCATGATATATTTAACTCTTATTCCAATAATTTGAAATATTTTTAGTGTTGTCATTCAACACATCAGCCTTTAGAGGTATCTATCCGAGCATCAATGGTGACTCTAAAGTTACATCAATTGGTCAAGTAACCTAGATTTTTTTATTTGAATATTATTGGTAATATTTTTATTTTTGTTCTTGATTTTAATGAGGTTTCATGGATAATTTTGGTGTTTATTATTATTTTCACAAGTTGGTGAGACAGCTCAAGCTTATGGCACTCCCTATCAGGGTTATCATGATCCTTACCAGCTCCATTATGATCTTTACCAGCTCTAATATGGTCCTTACTAGCCTTGCCATGAGTTGTATCATCCCTCTTGTACACCTTATCCTCATTAATATGCCCATCAACTTTAGGGATACTTTTCCAATAGAACCTAGCTAATAAAATTGAGAAGTTAGAGTTAATAGTTAAATTGTTGAGTCAAGGTGTGATGGAAGGTTTAGAGCCAAAAGAATATCCTATGATCAAACACACCCAATATAACCTTCCTCAATATTTTACTCAAGATAAATAAGATTTAAATGAAGATATTTCCAAATGTAAGAAATAAAAATAAGCCATTTTATCCCAAGTTCTTCCTCCCTTCCTCAAGATTTTTTAAAAGGATCCCCTATAATTCATTCTCAATCTGATTTTAAGTTATATGTTCCACCTCCACCAAGTAGTTCATCTCGTATTCACACTATCACCCTTTGGACTAAAGGACCTATTTTTCAATAACATAAAGATGAATATTTGGTTGAGAATAATTCATTAATTTTTCTTGAATAAAATATAGCTCCTTGATATCCTCATTGGGCTAAGTCACCTGATTTTAAGATGCCTAGTCTTCGCATCACCAAGAAGGAGAAATAGATTGAAGATCTTGTATCCCTTGAGAATAAAATTTAGGATTTTATAGTTGATATATAACTTGAGATACCTAAATAGGTCATAAATGAAGAAGAAGAGGTGATATGGGCAACAATTTAGGTGATGGGTCCACCTCAATTGATGATGAAACTTTTGGGAGCCATAAATTTTACACTGTAGCTCCAATTGACTTGTTGTTTGAACCATTGGAAAGATAAGAATGAGGAGAATGAATTGAGATGGAATGTACCATTTATTTATGTATTTTTACATCTAAAAACCCAATGGAAGTGACACAATTTTCAATTTTAGTAGTGCAGTCTAAAAATAGTTTCTAAAAATAGTAATTTCTTGAATTTTATATTGTTATAAATCATGGAAGTTAAACCAATTAATCTCCCTTCAGATTTGTGACCTTCCAAATCCTCCTCCCACCTTCAAAACATGTATAAATGAATATGTAACTTGAAATGTAAATTAGACATCTCTTCTTAGAGATAGGCATATGTTTGGGTCTACAAATTTGATTAATAGAACATCTCTTCTCAGAGATAGCATTATCTAAATTGTGTTATTCTTGTTTCTTGAATTATATTTCAAATAAATATTTTGAGTTTTGGATTAGTGGTATCAGAGTGGTTTGTCTTTAGAGTGTATGATCCTAAAGATGAGGTCAGATTACATGAAGCTTGAGTGGAAAATAGAACTAGAAAACTATCCACCTATTAATTATAAATGACTTTAAATGGTGGACAACACTGAGAAATTAGATCTTTTCACTCAAATTCTCCAAAAAATATTGATGATAAATTCTAGCTCCTCATCTACACCCCCACATCATTTCAGTGCCCAAACACCCTTCAAGGTTTAGGTGAATTTTGATATCCCTACATTTGAAGGGAAAATCAATGTTGATGCAGTATAAAATTAGTTGGATCAATTATTATCTTATTTTTCTGTAAATAAATGCATTGATAAAGAGAAGATCACCTTTGATATTTTGAAAGCATCATTGCCTATCAAAAATTGGTGGGAAGTGTACACAAAGAGATTCAATGTAGATGATATTGGCCTTGAGGTGGAACCTACTTGGGATGATTTCATAAAAGTTGTAAATGAATAATACTACCCCATTGGAGCATATGATGATATTTATATAGAGTGGCAACAACTTCACCAAGGTAAGGATCAATTTGTTCAAGATTACACTAACATTTTTCATTCTCTATCTATGAGATTGGGCATCCGAGAAAGTGATAAACATAAGGTTCTCAAATATCGTGGTGGAATATAATGGTACATATGAGGAGAAATAGAACTCTTCAATTTGGAAACCCTTAGTGAGGTGTACAAGTTCATAGTGAAGATTGATCAGAAACATGGAAGAATGAATACAAATAGTCAGCCTTCAAAATAGAAAAGTGACAAAGAAGGTCAAACACAAGGCCAAAATTGGAAGCAAAAAGAAGGAAAGATTGGGAAGTGGTATGATTATCACAAATCTAGAAATCACTCCAAAGAAGAATGTTGAGCCATCAAGTCCCTACTTTTTGAATCACAATCCTTAACATCTACTTCTCTACCTCATATAAACTTTGCAATTGAAGAGGTTGAAGAATAAATTATAGATGCTAAGCCTGAAGCAATTGTTTCTTCATCAAAGACCCACGAGGAGAGGCTAGATGACAAGGAAAGGTTGTTCCAGTCTAAGTTATGGGTAAAAGGTAAGCCTCTGCATTTCATTCTTGATAGTGGAAGTCAAAAGAATTTAATCTCTATTAATGTTGTGAATAGCCTAAATATATCCATGAAGCCTCACCCAAAGCCATATATTATTGGAAGGTTGAGTTCAAGGAGAAACCTCCATGTTACCCACTAATGTCTTCTCTCATATGCAATAAAACCTTTCCAAGATGAGGTCTTATGCTATCTAGTCAATATAGATGTTTATGATGTACTCTTTGGTTAGCCATTCATGTATGATTGACATGGAATCTATGAATCAAAAAATTAAAGAATCACTCTCACTATTGTAACACAGTTATATAGTGTACTAGAGGTACCACCTTCTATATCTATCTCTCTAATTAGTGCTAAGAAATTTGTTCTCATGATGGTCAAGCCACAAGAATCCAAAAGGACTAATGTTGTAGCCCTGAATACAAAAATAACACAATAAAATAAGCAAATAGATACCAATATAAATAAGTTCATGGCTTCCATCCATAGACTGATGGTTAGAGATAAATGGTGAATAATCATGCCCTGCATAATTCCATAAAGCACAGTTCATTCTAAGTATGCATAGAGAATCAAATCAAAGTACAATTACCACACTTGATGACAAATACTAATGCAATGGAGACCATTTCTTCTCAAAGAGGGAGAAATGATCTCAAATATAATTTAGGTGATAATTTAGGTGACGGGTCCACCCCAATTGATGACCAAACTGTTAGGAGCCATAAGTTTTGCACTATAGCTCTAATTGACTCATCGTTTGAACCATTGGAAAGATAAGAATGAGGAGAATGATATGAGATGTAATGGAGATTTTTTCAATGAATTTTGACCCTAAAAGACCCAATGGAAGTTCCCTAATTTTCAATTTTAGTAGTGAAGTCTAAAAATAGTAAGTTTCTAAAATAGTAATTCCTTAAATTTTATATTATTGTAAATCATGGAAGTCAAACCAATTAATATTCCTCAATATTTGTTACCTTCCACATCCTCCTCCCACCTTAAAAACTTGTATAAATTAATATGTAACATAAAATGGAAATTGGACATCTCATCTTAGAGATAAGCATAGATTTGGGTCTATAAATTTGATTAATAAAACATCTCTTCTTAGAGATAACATTATTTAAATTATTTTCTTATTTCTTGAAATATTTTTAAATCAAAGATTTTGAGTTTTAATCAGTGATATCAAAGTGGTTTGTCTTTAGAGTGTATGATCCCAAGGATGAGGTCAGATTATAGGAAGCTTAGGTGGAAAATAAAACCAGTAGACTATCCACCTATTCACTCTAAATGATTTCAAATGGTAGAAAACACTGAGACATCTGATCCTTTCAAGGAAATGGTGAATGAATCCCTCCAATAGTATAAATCATAGATGCTACAACAATTCACTCAAATTCTCCAATAAATCTCCTTGTGAAATTTTTGCTCCTCATCTGCACCCCCACATCTTTTTAGTGCCCCAACACCATTCAGGGTTTAGGTGAATTTTGATATCCCTAAATTTAAAGGCAAAATCAATGTTGATGTAGTAGATAATTGGTTGAATCAATTTTCATCTTATGTTTTTGTAAATAAATTCACCGATAAAGAGAAGATCACCTTTGCTCTTTTGAAAGCATCATTTCCTATCAAAAAATGGTGGAAAGTGTAAAAGAAGAGATTCAGTACTGATGACATTAGCCTTGAGGTGGAACCTACCTAGGATGATTTTATAGAAGCTATAAAGGAATAATAGTACCCCATTGGAGCATATGATGATCTGTATATAGAGTGGCAACAACTTTGCCAAGGTAAGGATTAGTCTCTTCAAGATTACATTGATATTTTTCATTCTCTATCTATGAGATTGGGCATCCAAGAAAGTGAGAAACACAAGCTTCTCAAATATCATGGTAGACTATAATGGTACATATGAGGAGAAATAAAACTCTTCAATTTGGAAACCCTTAGTGAGACGTACAAGTTTTTAGTGAACATTGAGCAGAAGCATGGAAAAATGAATATGAAGAGTTAGCCTTCAAAATGGAAAAGTGACAAAGAAGCTCAAACACGAGGCTAAAATTGGGAAGTGGTGTGATTATCACAAATCTAGAAATCACTCCAAAGAACAATGTTGAGCCATCAAGTCCCTGCTTTCTGAGTCACAATCCTCAACATCTACTGCTCTACCTCATACAAACCCTATAGTTGAAGAGGTTGAATAAGAGATTGTAGATGTTGAGCCCAAAGCCATTGTTGCTTCATCACAGACCCACGAGGAGAGGCTAGATGACAAGGAAAGGTTGTTTCACTCTAAATTATGTGTGAAAGGTAAGCCTTTGCATTTCATTCTTGATAGTGGAAGTCAAAAGAATTTAATATCTACTAATGTTATGAAAATCCTACATATATCCATGAAACCTCACCCAAAGCCATACAATATTGGATGGTTGAGTCCAGGAAGAAACCTCCATGTTACCCACCAATGTCTTCTCTCATATGCAATAAAACCTTTCCAAGATGAGGTCTTATGTGATGTGGTCAATCTAGATGTTTGTGATATACTCTTTATTCAACCATTCATGTATGATCAACATGGCATCTATGAATCAAGAAATTGAAGGATCACTCTCACTCTTGGAAAATGGTGCTATAGGGTATGAAAGGTACCACCTTCTACATCTGTTTCTTTGATTAGTGCTAAGAAATGTATTGTCATGATGGTCCAACCAAAGGAATACAAAAGGGCTGATGTTGTAGTGCTCACTACAAAAAGAACATAACAACATAATTAAATATATACCAAGATAAATAAGTTCATGGCTTTCCATTTATACACTAATGGTTAAATAGAAATGGTGAACAATCGGGCCTTGCATAGTTCCATAAAGCAAAATCCATGCTAAGTATGCATCGAGAATCAAATTGAAGTATAAATACCACACTTGATGAAAAATATTTATGCAATAGAGACCATTTATTATCAAGGAGGGAGGAAAGATCTAGGAAATAATTTAGGTGACGAGTCCATCCCAATTGATGACACAACTTTTAGGAGCCATTACTTTTGCACCATAGCTCCAATTGACTCATTGTTTGAATAGTTGGAAAGATAAGAATGATGAGAATAAAGTGAGATGGCATGGATATTTTGACCTTTGAAAGCCCAATATAATTTCCCCAATTTTTAATTTTAGTAATGCAGTCTAAAAATAATAAGTTTCTAAAAATATTAATTCCTCAAATTCTATATTGTTGTAAATCATGGAAGTCAAACCACTTAATCTCCTTCGAGATTGGTGACCTTACACATCCTCCTACCACCTTCAAAATATGTATAAATTAATATGTAACCTAAAATGGAAATTAGACATCTCTTCTCAAAGATAGGCATATGTTTGGGTCGACAAATTTGATCAATAAAACATCTCTTTTTAGAGATAAAATTATTTGAATTGTGTTGTTCTTGTTTCTTTAATTATCTTTCAACTAAAGCTTTTGAGTTTTGGATCAGTGGTATTAGATCATTTTGTCTTTAGAGTGTATGATCCCAAGGATGAGGTCAGATTATAGGAAGCTTAGGTGGAAAATAGAACCAATAGACTATCCACCTATTCGATTCAAATGACTTCAAATGGTGGACAACACTAAGACATCTGATCTTTTCAAGGAAATGGTGAATAAATCCTTCCAATAGTAGAAAACATAGATGCTACAATAATTCACTTAAATTCTCCAATAAATCTCCATGTGAAACTTGAGCTCCTCATCTACACCTCCACATCCTTTTAGTGCCCCAACAACCTTCAAGGTTTAGGATAATTTTAATATCCATACATTTGAAGGCAAATTCAATGTTAATGTAGTAAAAAGTTTGATGGATCAATTTTCATCTTATTTTTATGTAAATAAATTCACTGATAAAGAGAAGATCGCCTTATCTTTTTTGAAAGCATCATTGACTATCAAAAATTGGTGAGAAGTGTACAAAAGGAGATGTAATGTAGATGAGATTGGCCTTGAGGTGGAACCCACCTAGGATGATTTCATAGAAGCTATAAAGGAAGAATATTATCCTAGTGGAGCATATGATGATATTTATATAGAGTGGAAACAACTTCGCCAAGGTAAGGATCAGTTTGTTCAAGATTACACTGACATTTTTCATTCTTTATCTACAAGATTGGGCATCCAAAAAAGTGAGAAACACAAGGTTCTCAAATATCATGACAGAATACAATGGTACATATAAGGAGAAATGGAACTCTTGAATTTGGAAACTCTCAATGAGGCATAAAAGTTCATAGTAAATATTGAGTAGAAGCATGGAAGAATGAATATGAAGAGTCAGCCTTCAAAATAGAAAAGTTATAAAGAAGGTCAAACATGAGGCCAAAATTGGAGCAAAAGGAATGAAAGATTGGGAAGTGGTGTGATTATCACAAATTTGGAACTCACTCCAAAGAACAATGTCAATCCATTACATCCTTACTTTCTGAGTCACAATCCTCAACATCTACTGCTCTACCCCATATAGACCCTACAAGTGAAGAGGTTGAGGAAGACATTGTAGATGTTGAGCCTAAAGCCATTGTTGCTTCATCATAGACCCATGAGGAGAGGCTAGATGAAAAATAAAGGTTATTTCACTCTAAGTTATGGGTGAAAGGGAAGCCTCTGCATTTCATTCTTGATAGTGAAAGTCAAAAGAATTTAATCTCTATTAATGTTTTGAAAATCCTAAATCTATCCATGAAGCCTCACCCAAAGACATATAGTATTGGATGGTTGAGTCTAGGGAGAAACCTCCATGTCACCCACCAATGTCTTCTCTTATATGCAATAAAACCTTTTCAAGATGTGGTCTTCTGTGATGTGGTCAATCTAGATGTTTGTGATGTATGCTTTGTTTATCTATTCATGTATGATCAACATGGCATCTATGAATCAAGAACTTTAAGGATCACTCTCACTCTTGAAACACAACACTACAGGGTACTAGAGGTACCACCTTCTAGATCTGTCTCTCTAATTAGTGTCAAGAAATTTGTTCTCATAATGGTCAAGCTACAAGAATCTAAAAGGGCTGATGTTATAGCCTTGACTACATAAACAACATAATAATAGAAGGAAATATATACCAAGCTAAAGAAGTTCATGGTCTTCCATCCATAGACTGAAGGTTAGATAGAAATTGTGAACAATCAGGCCCTACATAATTCTTTAAAGCATAGTCCATTTTAAGTATGCATCAAGAATGAAATTGAAGTACAACTACCACACTTGACGAAAAATATTGATGCAATGGAGAAAATTTCTTCTCAAGGAGGGAGGAATGATCTGAGAAACAATTCAGGTGATAATTTAAGTGACAAGTCCACCCCAATTGATGATGGAACTTTTAGGAGCCATAGGTTTTGCATCGTAGCTCCAATTGACTCATCGTTTAAATCATTGGAAAGATAAGAATGAGGATAATGAAGTGAGATGGCATGAATCTTTGATTTATTTATTTTAACCCTCAAAAACTCAATGGAAGTTCCCTAATTTTCAATTTTACTAGTATAGTCTAAAAATAGTAAGTTTCTAAAAATAGTAATTTCCTAAATTTTGTATTGTTGTAAATCATGTAAGTTGAACCACTTAATATCCCTCGATATTGGTAACCTTCCACGTTCTCCTCCCACCTTCAAAACGTGTATATATGAAGATGTGACCCAAAATGGAAATTATACATCTCTTATCAGAGATAGGCATATGTTTGGGTCTATGAATTTGATCAATAAAACATCTCTTCTTAGAGATAGCATTATTTGAATTGTGTTGTTTTTATTTCTCAAATTATCTTTCAATCAAAGATTTTGAGTTTTATATCAGTGGTATTAGAGTAGTTTTTCTTTAGAGTAAATGATTCGAAGGATGAGGTTAGATTATAGGAAGCTTGGGTGAAAATAGAGCCAACACACTATCTACCTATTCACTCCAACTGATGTCATATGGTGGACAACATCAAAACATATAATCCTTTCAAGGAAATGGTGAATGAAGCCCTCCAAAAAAATCAAGCATATATGATAGAATAATTTACTCAAATTCTCCAACAAATCTCGATGGAAAATTTTGGCTCCTCATCTACACCCCAACATCCTTTAGTGCCCCAACACCCTTCAAGGTTCAGGTGATTTTTGATATCCATACATTTGAAGGAAAAATCAATGCTGATGTAGGAGAAAATTGGTTGGATCAATTGTCATGTTATTTTTTGTAAATAAATTCACCAATAAGAGAAGATCACCTTTGTTCTTTTAAAAGCATCATTACCTATAAATTTTTTTTGGGAAGTGTACAAAAAAAGATTCAGTGTTGATGATATTGGCCTTAAGGCAGAACCTACCTAAGATGAATTCATAGAAGCTTTAAAGGAAGAATACTACCCCATTGGAGCATATGATGATCTATATATAGAGTGGAAACAACTTTTCCAAGGTAAGGATCAGTCTATTCAATATTGCACTAACATTTTTCATTCTCTATCTATGAGATTGGGCATCCAAGAAAGTGAGAAACACAAAGTTCTCAAATATCCTGATAGACTACAATGGTACATAAGGGGAGAAATGGAACTCTTCAATTTGGAAACCCTCAATGAGGCATACAAGTTTGTAGTGAAGATTGAGTAGAAGCATGGAAGAATGAATACAAAGATTTAGCCTTCAAAATGGAATAGGGACAAAGAAGGTCAAACATGAGGCCAAAATTAGAAGCAAAAGGAAGGAAAGACTAGGAATTGGTGTGATTATCACAAATCAAGAACTCACTCTAAAGAAGAATGTTGAGCCATCAAGTCCCTACTTTCTAAGTCATAATACTCAAAATCTACTATTATACCACATATAGACCTTGTAGTTGAAGAGGTTAAAGAAGAGATTATAGGTATTGAGCCTAAATCCATTGTTGCTTCATCACAGACCCATGAGGAGAGGCTAGATGACAAGGAAAGGTTGTTTCAATCTAAGTTATGGGTGAAAGGTAAGCCTCTGCATTTCATTCTTGATAGTGACAGTCAAAATAATTTAATCTCTACTAATGTTGTAAAAAGCCTAAATATGTACATGAAACCTCACCCAAAGCCATACAGTATTGGATGGTCGAGTCAAAGGAGAAACCTCTATGTCACCCACCAATGTCTTTTCTCATGTGCAATAAAACTTTTCTAAGATGAGGTCTTATGTGATTTGGTCAATCTAGATGTTTGTAATGTAATATTTGGTCAACCATTCATGTATGATCAACATGTCATCTATGAATCAAGAACTCAAAGGATCACTCTCACTCTTGGAACATGGTGTTATAGGGTACTAGAGGTACCAACTTCTACATCTGTCTCTCTAATTAGTGCCAAGAAATTTGTTCTCATGATGGTCAAGCCACAAGAATTGAAAAGGGAAAATGTTGTAGCCCTAACTACACAAATAACACAATAATAGAAGAAAATAGATACCAAGCTAAAGAAGTTCATGGCCTTCCATCCATAGACTAATGGTCAGATAGCAATGGTGAATAATCAGGCCCTGTATAGTTTCATAAAGCAGAGTCCATTCCAAGTATGCATTGAGAATCAAATCAAAGTAAAACTACTACACTTGATGACAAATCTTGATATAATGGATACATTGCTTCTCAAGGAGGGAGGAATGATCTAGGAAACAATTTAGGTGATAATTGAGGTGACGGGTCCACCCCAATTGATGATGGAACTTTTAAGAGACATAAGTTTTGCACCATAGCTCCAATTGAATCACCATTTGAACTATTGGAAATATAAGAATGAGGAGAATGAAGTGAGATGTCATGGAGATCTACTCAATGGATTTTGAACTTTGAAAACCCAATTTAAGTGCCCCAATTTTCAATTTTCATAGCATTGTCTAAAATAGTAAGTTTCTAAAAATAGTAATTCCTTGAATTCTATATTGTTGTAAATCATGGAAGTCAAACCAATTAATCTCCATCAAGATTGGTAACCTTCCACATCCTCCTCCTACCTTTAAAACATGTATAAATGAAGATGTAACCCAAAATGCAAATGAGACATCTCTTCTCAAAGATAGACATATGTTTGGGTCTGCTAATTTGATCAATAAAACATCTCTTCTTAGAGATAACATTATTTGAATTATGTTGTTTGTGTTTATTAAATTATATTTCAACCAAATATTTTTATTTTTGGATCAGTTGTATCATAATGGTTTGTATTTAGAGTCTATGATCCCAAGGATGAGGTCAGATTATAGGAAGCTTGGGTGGAAAATAAAACTAGTAAACTATCCATCATTCACTCCAAATGACTTAAAATGGTGGATAACATTGAGACATCCGATCCTTTTAGGGAAATGGTGAATGAAGCCCTCCAATAGTAGCAATCATAAATTCTAAAATAATTAACTCAAATTATCCAATAAATCTCAATGGGAAATTTTGGCTCCTCATCTTCACCCCCACATCCTTTCAGTGGCCCAACACCCTTCAAGGTTCAGGTGAAATTTGATATCCCTACATTTGAAGGAAAAATCAATGTTGATGTAGTAGAAAATTGGTTGGATCAATTCTCATCTTACTTTTCTATAAATAAATTCACTGATAAAGAGAAGATCACCTTTGCTCTTTTGAAAGCATCATTGCCAATCAAAAATTGGTGAAAAGTATACAAAAAGAGATTCAGTGTAGATGATATTGGCCTTGAGGTAGAACTTGCCTAGGATGATTTCATAAAAGCTATAAAGGAGGAATACTACCGCATTGGAGCATATGAGGATCTACACATAGAGTGGCAACAACTTCACCAAGGTAAAGATCAATCTGTTTAAGATTACACTAACATTTTTCATTCTCTTATTGAGAGATTGGCATCCAAAAAACTGAGAAACACAAGGTTCTCAAATATCATGGAGAACTACAATGGTACATATGGGGAGAAATAGAACTCTTTAATTTGGAAACACTCGGTGAGGCGTACAAGTTCATAGTGAATATTGAAAAAAAGCATGGAATAATAAGTATGAAGAGTTAGCCTTCAAAATGGAAAAGTGACAAAGAAGGTCAAATATGAGGCCAAAATTGGAAGAAAAAGAAAGGAAACACTGGGAAGTAGTGAGATTATCACAAATCTAGAACTCACTCCAAAGAAGAATATTGAGCCATCAAGTCCCTAATTTTTGAGTCACAATCCTCAACATCTACTACTTTACCTCATACAAACCCTGAAGTTTAAGAGGTTGAATAATATATTGTAGATGTTGAGCCCAAAGCCATTATTTCTTCATCACAGACCCATGAGGAGAGGCTAGATGACAAAGAAAGGTTGTTTCACTCTAAATTATGGGTGAAAGGTAAGCCTCTGCATTTAATTCTTGATAATGGAAGTCAAAATAATTTAATCTCTATTGATTTTGTAAATATCATAAATCTATCCATGAAGCCTTGCCTGAAGCCATATAGTATTACATGGTTGAGTCCAAGAGAAACCTTTCTGTCACCCACCAATGTCTTCTCTCAAATGCAATAAAACCTTTCCAAGATGAGGTCTTATGTGATGTGGTCAATCTAGATGTTTGTGATGTACTCTTTGGTTAGCCATTCATGTATGATTGACATGGAACCTATGAATCATGAACGTGAAGGATCACTCTCACTCTTAGGACATGGATCTATAGGGTACCAGAGGAACCACCTTCTACATCTGTCTCTCTAGTTAGTGCGAAGAAATTTGTTCTCATGATGGTCAAGCCATAAGAATCCAAAAGAGATGATGTTTCAGTCCTGACTACACAAACAACACAACAACAAAATTAAATTGATACCAAGATAAATAAGTTTATGGCCTTGCATCCATAGATTGATGGTTAGACAAAAATGGTGAACAATTGGGCCTTGCACAATTCCATAAAGCACAGTCCATTATAAGTATGCATCAAGAATCAAATCAAAGTACAACTACCACACTTGATGACAAATATTGATGCAATGGATACCATTGCTTCTCAAGGAGGGAAGTATGATTTAGGCAATAATTCAAGTGACAATTCAGGTGACGGGTCCACCATGATTGATGATGGAACTTTTAGGTGCCATAACTTTTGCACCGTATCTCCATTTGACTCACCATTTCAACCATTTTAAAGGTGAGGATATGGAAAATGAAGTGAGATGGTATGGATATACTCTTAAAGGATTTTTACCCCTAAAAATCTAATGGAAGTGCCCTAATTTTTAATTTTAGTAGTGAAGTTTAAAAATAGTAAGTTTCTAAAAATAGGAATTCCTCAAATTTTGTATTGTTGTAAATCATGGAAATTGAACCACTTAATCTCCCTTGAGATTGGTGACCTTCCACATCCTCCTCCAACCTTAGAAACATGTATAAATTAAGATGTAACTTGAAATGGAAATCAAACATCTCTTCTCAGAGATAGGCATATGTTTGGGTCTACAAATTTGATCAATAAAACATCTCTTCTCAGAGATAGCATTATTTGAATTGTGTTGTTCTTATTTATTGAATTACCTTTCAACCAAAGATTTTTATTTTTGGATCAAGAGGTGAGTCCTTTTGTCGAGTCTTCTTGTTGTGTTGATAATGAGGAATGCCTTCCTTGTGTCAAAGAAGAAATATTAGATGAAGTACTTTTGGATTCTAAAGAAGAGGATGAAGGAGCTTATATTGGTGTTTACATTCATGATGTTGATAAAAAATAAGATGAGAAATTATGATATCAATTTTAAAATATTTTCAATGAGTTTGAGTCTCTCAAGGGGTCTACATCTTCCTTAGAGCTGATTGTAAGTGATGGTGAATAAGATAACAATTTTGAAAATGCCATAGATAAGAAGGAACAAGTATCTAATCAATATTGGGATGACTTGTTTGAAATCATTAGAGTGGGTTACTCTCCTCTTCAAGGAAACTATGATATAATCAAAAGTGTAAAAGGCATCCTTGACACTCAAGTAAGTATACAAATAAAAAACAACTTTTCAAATATATGATTTTAAGAGAAATATACATTCCATGATGATATGTTTGAAGTCATCAAGATGTGATATCATCCTCTCAACCAATTGGGAGAAACACATCATCTCTTAAAATATGTAACAAGCTTTTATTGGCCTCAATCTTCCAAGGAAAAAGAAACTACTTCTATTGAAGGCATGCCTACCAAGAAGATATAAGTTGATCATGAGATAAAGAGTGGGAAGCAATATGAGGTATTTGTACAAGGACAAGAGGAATACATTTAAATTGGAGACCTATTTGAATATTGTCTACTTGAAATCATAGAAAGTGAAGTGACAAGAAATAGGTCTTATCCATCAAGTATCCAATCCAAGGAGCAACATACTTAGCACCATCATTCATCTCATGAAGAAGGAGATGCAAGGAACTTTCCTTTTGATACTAGAAAGGTAGGTATTCTTAATTTTTATTTGTACATATTGGTTTGTATTTTTAATTTTCTTATGTGATTTGAGCACGTGTGTGTGTTTTATTAGTTTACATCTGTTATTTTGTGTGGTTGAGGTAGTCAAGTGGTCTTATCTTGATCAGAGCTTATTGTTAATGGTAAAAGGTCTCCTTATTTTATTTTAGACTTCATATGACTCCCTAACCCTAATGGACTGATAAGGATACTGATCTAGTTAGCATAGCAGGCATCCTACCCCTATGAGTCACCAATTTGTTGACCAAATTTAACCTTATAGGTAAAATTGGGACCCTTATAGGAAAAAACTTGATTTTTAGGTGTTTTACAAGTTTGATATTATGTCATAGTGTGTATTATAAATCATTTCATGTCACATTATCCTTGGTCTTGGTCATTTTCAACATTTATGTCTTCTTGAGACATTTTACAAGTGAAAATAGAGCATTAAATGACTTGTATGACCTCCTTTGGAAATGTGAAGGTTCTAAAGGATGATTTCACACCCCATGTGTCCTCATTCGCCTTAATCAACCATTTGTAATTGAAAAGTGTTTGGTTTTTCAGAAGAAAGGGAAATTTTTTCTTAAAAAGAGTAGTTTTAATGAGGTGCACAAACTTGTACAACCTACTATAGCTGAGGACACTTTAGTAGTGTATCTTGGTCATCCACACACTTATTTTAGTAATAAATTTGAATATAAGATTCAAGAAATTAATAAAACCACTTCTCTCTTCTTCCACTAGGCTTGGAAACCAATAATGGCTTTCAGGTTTGTACTTGGTATAGTTAGTAAGAGAGGTTTTAGGAAAAATGTTCTTATAGGTGTTTTATACACTCAGTTAGCTTCTATTTAATGTTTGGTTTTAGACAAATTGTGGTATTTAATTTATTAACCTTTCCTATGAAGTTATACTGACTATTTTTCTTTCTAATTTGTGCAACCTATAGGTTTTTCCTTGGTTTGGAAAAGTTCACACAATTCACATATTGATGTTATTTATATATTATTTTGACTCCATACTCAAATGATCCCCATTCTTGGTTTAGTGTTTCAAAGTGTTTATATATGTAAATCATCTCATGCTGTAAGAGAAGGTACCATTTTATGTGGCAAGTAGGTTTCCACTATTTATAGGATATTCATGCTTTGATCATGGTTCTATAAGGTTGTGATTGCTTTATTCAAAAGTTATCAATGTTATCTTGATTCCTTTATCCTTTAAATCTCATATCTAAAGCAAAATTTCATGATTTTGCAATCATAAGACACCATATAGTCAGTCTACTCTATGACTATCATATATAGTCATTTGAATGAGCTATGTTAGGGATAGAATACATTCATAAGAGAATGAAAATGAGTCTCATGGTGATTTACACATCATTATCACATGGGTGATAAATTTTATTTCATCAAAGAGTGTATGATCAACATGACAAAAACCTTTTCTTACTACACTCAGTCTCATCCCATTATCATACACCTACAGGTCATTTAATAAGGTTCAACATTGAAAAATGGGTGAGAGAGCCTATTTCAAGTTTTAAAACATAATTATGTTTCATTTCAACACCATGAGGAGAGAATAATTGACTTAAATGGAAAATGTATATCCACTATCCATCCTCATACTTATTGCTTGTACCTTGAAAATGGCTACCTACAGGTGGTACCACAAAGAATTAAAATGTCATAGAGGAGTGTTAAAAAAAGTGGTGAGACTCCTTTTGGGATCCTAACATGTTGAAGGGATTATAAAAAGACCATGATATTTTATAGGTTGGTATTCCAACTGTGTGGAACCTCCAAAAGGTGAGATGACAATATTAAGGGTTCTTTTCCATAAAAGTGTAAAATAGAGCACCTGTTGGTTTTGTAAATGTCATATGAGATAGTTTACAAAGTATTTAGGGAATATAAATCATCAAACCTTGTAGACTAAATATAGCATAATTAAATTAAGAATTTTGGAGGGAATATTAATTAAGGAGGATGGTTATTAAAAGGCCCCAATGTGCACTTTTAGGTGTTAATTTCAAGCAATGATCACCTACAGTTTTGACTCCAAGGTGACTCTAACACTCAGAGTTGCAAGTGGAACATATATTAATAATGGATGATCATGTTAGTTGGAGAGGAATAGTTTACCTCAAGAATGTGCCAATAAGGTTTGAGGACCAAGGTGGTAAGTTTCATACACCTACAGGAGTCCTCTCATTTGAAATTAGTCACCTATAACCAACCATAGGTGAATGTTTGGGAAAATGTTTTCTTTATGGTGAACCTAGGAGCATAGTAACGTAGAGCCTAAAGTGAAACTTGTTGAACATGAAAAAAAGGAGGATATGTTATTATATTTATTTTTTATTTTATAAACACCTTTAGATGCCCCCTCATTTGACAATATGCACCTATAGCTAACAATAAATGATTGTGAAAGGCAATAAACAAAAGGAAGATGATTATTGGTGATTAGTCTATTAAAAGCATGAATGAATAGGTTAAAATTATTTATAGATGATTAGGTAAGGTTTCAATATGGATTATGAACTGATTTCAAATTTTGGTCCATCCTAACCACCTACATGTGTAGTACAAGTAGGGTAACACAATCAAACCCAACATAGTAGAATATGGTTGAGAATGCAAAAAAGGATGATTGGTAAGGTTGGAAAGTATATAAAACACTTTTAAAATTATATTAATCACAATTTTACACCCTCATTAGTTGTAAATAGGCAGATAAAGGGTTAGGTAATATAATCAAGCAGTCCATATAGTGAAACCTTGGACACAGTCCTTTTCTTAGAAGTCTATCTCAGTTTTTGGTACATTTAGAGGGTCTAGTCATATGACCAAGGGTTAATTTTTTGTGTAGAAAATCATTTTAACTTGGATAAGCCTCTCCGAAATTCATCATTTTTTAAGAAAATAGGGGACTCCCTTTATTTTGTCTCAGATAGAGGGCACTCAATTTGTGAATAAACCTTGTAGTTTTGGGAAATGAGGATGAAAGGGTGAACTAGAGGTTAGTTGGACATGGAAATGAGGTGTATGGAGTTTAGTAAAATAAAAAAAGACATGATATACCTCACATATAAGGAATAAACTAAACATGGAGGTATAAATCTTCAAAGGTTATAGTCAGGCCTATTATGCATGTTTAGGCCTAAAGACCAAATGTGAGACCAATGTCACTTCTAGCTCTAGGTGTGGATTAAAATGGACCAAGACATGTTTATAGGGTCATAATAGATGTTTATAATCTATTATTATAAAAATAAACCATAGATAAAGCCATTTTTGGCTTAAGACCATCTCAAGCCTCTGTAAAGTGGATAAACAAACTCAATATGAGAGGTTTGGAAGCTCATATCTCTTTTGATGATTTGCATGGAGATCCAAGAGTTTTATAGGTGTTATCAGGGATCCTGAAGATCATTATTTTTTATTTTTTTCAATTCCAATTTCCTATTGTTATAAACAAAAATTAAGGGTGGAAATGGCCTAAAACCCTTACAAACCCTTGGATAAGGACCCAATGAAAGAAATGAAGATGGAAAGTGCCTCTAATAGAATATTTTAACAAGGATGATGATTGGATGTTTTATTATAATATATCATTATACTCCCCATAATTTTTAGTTGTATATAATTATACGAATGGAGTATAAAATAGGGTATTTTTGAATGGTTTTTACATTATGCAGGTTCTAGGAGGTTTCAAGAGATGAAGTCAACTTTGGAGGTAATATTGAGACTTAATATAAATCCCCATTCCATGTAATTAATTGAAAAAACTCCTAAGTTTATCTACTATAGCTCTCATCTCAACCATTCAAAACTAGCATAGTGAGCATGATCGTGAGAAGGGCGAAAACTTTAAGTGGATGGATTTTTAAGGTGTTTATAATGCCTCTAAGGCCATGAAGGGTCTTGAAACATGTTTTTAACCCAATTTTATGGAATCTAATTCAAAAATAAATAAATTTTGGAATCCAAGTTTACAAGGTGTGTGAAAGAGGAGTTTCCTTTAGGTGAAAGTAGTGATGGCTCATTTATAGAAGATTCTAGATGACCAAGACTAAAACCAATGCATAGAGAGGCATGTATAAAAAAATTAAATATTATTCCAACAATTATACATATCCATAGTAAGTTTTGGGTTTTAAAATAGGGTTAAATCATGAAATCAATTTTTTAAGCTATCAAAAGGAATTCTATGCCACTTTTCATGAGTTTCATGACTTGGAAAGCCACTTGTCTATTATAACCTTACATGGTCCATTTCACACCATATTTTCATGCATAAGTAACTCATTATCTCATCATGACAAGTGTCATTATGAATTTTTAACTTCTTTCTTCTCCTCTCTCTCTCTCAAGTTCTATAAGAACTAGCCATTTTGGCCTTTATAAATAATGTTCCACCTGAGTATGGTGAAGCCCTACTCATTTGCATACCATGGATAAATAAATACTACTAATTTTTACCTTTTACATGAATTTTCATATTGTGATTTACTTTAAATATTGATCTTTCTTAGTGATGAATCTTGTTTCTTTATCATGTTATCTCATTCTCTCACCTATTTGTAGTTTGAAAGCTTCTTCTTGTAGGCCATATGAAGTGTTATATTGAAGTTTCAAGGTTTAGTGAGTTATTATATTTACTAGTGTCATTCACGGCCTCTTGTCTAGTCCTTCTAACCTAAACATTCATCACAACCTCATAATGAAATATTGATGTGAGAAGATGTAGATTGGAGAAGTGTATGTTAGTTAGTCTCTTGGTTTCATGTGTAACGTGTAACTAGTTTGTAGTCATCAATAAATTTGGTGTATCACCTCCCTTAAGATAGTTTACTTTCAATTTTATCTCCTTTTTACCTCACAATAATAGATGTAGTAGTGATATATAAGTGGTACATTAAGGGAGTTAGCCCTATCTAGAGATTCACCTCATCCTTAGGCTACCCACAGCCTAGAGGTGTTTGAGTTGTGCCACTTGGATGAGGATAGATGAGACATCTCCTAAAAGGGTGAAAATATAAGTGATAATAGATTCCAAATCATCTATTCAAGAAATACCACATGATAGCCTTAGCTAGGTCTTATGTTTACTATATAATCATAAAGTAAATTAAAATGTAATATAGTGCTCACTATGGTTTGTGGCATGAAATAGGGGTAATGAAAATTAAAGTAAAAATTCATAGAATAATTCTAATTAATATATTTACAGACATAACTCTAATTAACTGAGAGATAAAGATGTTTAAAAACCATTACTTATTTTTCTTCTATCTACTAAAATTTAGGATTAAAGATAGAGATAATTACCTTGAAGATGAAGCCATCAAAACTCAATTTCTCCTTTGGCCAAATGTATTTCAAAAGAGTTTATTTTGTATTATTGAAGAGATAAGGATGGAGAACAAAATATAGTCTATCCAAGGACCTCTTAGTGAATCTCAGGATTTTATAAGACAAAGTTCTTCTATCTAAGTGTAAACCCTAAGCAAATAACTCCTCAAGTAGAAGGGTGGAAGATAATATTGTAAATAAGTGCAAATGAATAATTAAATTTTTCTCTCTCTAAGAAATGGTGAAAATAATGTGTATACATGCTAAATCTAGACCTAGACATTTCTAAAAGTTTAGTTGACAATGTTGGTCTAATTTGACCTTCTATCATTAAATGATAAAATCAAGTTAAGTCTCAATCTTAGTTAGTTGATGCTGACCTAGACCCATAATTTTCTAATAATAATTTGAGTACAGGGTAAGCCTAAGTTGACATTGTTAGGTAAATGTTAAAAAGGGGTTTTGACTTAGGTAGGGGCTGAGTGAGGTTGTGAATTACTTGCAAGAGTGTGTAATGAAGGTATCAAAGCTTATGAAAATGTATAGGATAGGTTTGTGTTGATTTAAAATGGTGTTATAGGGGAAAATAATCTTGGGAGTCACTAATGGTCTACCCTCTCCTTTCTCAGTGCACCCTTTATGACATTCACACAAAAAGGGTAAGACTTGATGGGTTATTAAAAGAGAGAAGTCAGTAGTAATTGATAAAGTTTTAAAATATTATGTATATACATATGCCCCACCTGAAAATCATTACATGTTACTCAGGTGTAGTATGGGATGGTGCTTTGAGTAAATAACATATCAACACACAATGTTAAAGCTAAGTAAATTGTACTATTTTAAAACATAAACTAACTAAAATAAAATGACTAATATGAAATAACTAAAAAATGAAAGTAGTATATGACTACCTTAACTCACCTTTATCATTGGATGGTTATCTATTGTATTTGTAGTTTTGATCGTGGAGGGTATAGAGATTGATTTGGATAAACCCAAGGATAAAAAACTAAAGAGCAAAAACAAACAAATATAGGAAAGACAAGATAACTTAAATGTGTAGGTAGTACATACTTAGAAATTTGGTAAGATGAGGTGATATATGTTAATTTAGGACTAAATAACCAAGACAAAATTATATTAAATTAGGTAACCAAAAATCTAAGGCTACTAAAAGCTCAAAAAAATTAAAGTAAATCTTAAGTAATAAAGGTAAACAAACCAAGTCAAACTAAGGATACAAGTAAAAATGGTAATCAAACATTGATGTTAAATTAGTAATAATCCTTAATTAAACAAAAATGGGAAATAAATGGTAAAACAACATTGATGAGTAAGCAATAATGATCCTTACTCAATCATCAAAGGAAAAAGTACATGAAATGGAAAACAACATTGGTGAGTGTGTAATGTACCTAGAAAGGGGTATAATAGTATAATAGTAGAATAATGAATAGTGGTTTAGTATCATATGCATAAGAAGGAGGACTTGGGTAGATAAAAATTAGTATAAATAAAGGGTTATAGGTTAGTGTTAGGCATCCAAGAAGTTATTTTAATATAGCTTGCTCTAATAAGAGGTTGACCCCTTGAAGTGGCCCACGATACAAAGTTATTCATTCCATAAGAGGAATGTTGTGTTTACAATAAAATGTTATAAATCAATATATACATGAGTTTTTTTCATTTAATTAGTTTTAGGGACATGGTTCCTATCATTAGTATCAGAGCATTTTACTGGCCCAATTTGGTTTTCCATTGCAAGAGAAATTGAGATTAGCGAGATAGTTTTCAGTCATTTAGTTTGGTGTAGGAGATTTTAGAGAGATAATTTTGAGTGTTATTATTTTGTATATTTTAGATAATTATTTTTTTGGATATAATGGGAAATTATATTTGTAAAAATGTAGGTTTTTAAGATCCAGTTGGATATATGAAGCCAAAATCTACCAATTCAAAGTGTAGATTTCCACTTTTTATCAAAACAACCTGACTGCTTCTGGATATTGCTCTAATGAAATAAAAAATCAAGTCAATTTTTTTTTGAGTTTTATGCACCTCTATCTTATATTTCTTTAACATTTTCAAATTTTAAATTACATTAAATATTATATAATTTATCATAGTTTTAGTGACTACTATATTGTGTAAAAAAAATTAAAATATTGATCATATTGTAAAGAACACTTTTTTAGTTAAAACTAATGTCCACTTATATGTTTCACATGAAGCTTCATATTTTCATTAGTATTAATATCACTAATGAATTAACTCAACTTCAACAAATTGGTAGTGCTAGGAAATATCAGAATGAGTTTGAAACATTAACCAATGGCATCTTTATTGCATTCTTCATTTGTTGCTTCATCAATATACTTAAATATGATATTTGAGTAGAGTTTCAAATGTGGTAACCCCAATATATGATGTAATCATGAGGCTTATCCAATCTCACTGAAGATCATATCAATTGGGAAATTTCCAAGATATCTTCCTTCCAACACCTAAGCACAACACTACCTCTTCAGGCCATCAAGAAGCTAGACATTGATTTCCTTTTGGATTCACCTTAGCATGTTCTAGACAATCCCATTTATGAAATCACAATGCTTGGATAGGCCCCTAATGAGCCCAAGTCAATAATCCTAGATCTTGAGTAGTTAATTGAGTCTCCAAATGCCTCAGAGAAAAATGATAAGGGGGATGGAATGTATCCTCAATTCCTTCATCAAGATGTCTATTTTGAGTACCCTTGCTCTTACTTTGAGGATATTATCATCATGGTCCAAATTTCACTTCAAATTTTAGTCATAGTGCACATGTTCACCCTATTGATGTACATTTTCAATCTAAGCACAGATGAAAGAAATAAAGGTAGAAAAGGACACATAGATGTGCCTCTATCCGGTCTTCAACCCATTTTTGGTCTGGTCTTAATTTTGTCCTTCTATTTATTATTATGTTTTGAGGGAAAAAAATATTTAATGGGGTTGGAATATAATATGCCTAGAGAGGAATATAATAGTAGAAAATTAGAATAATGAATAGTTGTTTAGTACCACATGCATAAGAAGGAAGAGTTGATTAGATGAGAATTAGTATAAATAAAGGGGTATATGTTAGTGTTAGGCATCCAAAAATTTATTTTTAATAGATCTTGGACTAATAAGAGGTTTCCCCCTTGAAGTGGCCCACTATATGAAGTTGTTCCTTCTATAAAAGGAATGTTGTATTTTCAATAAAGTGTTTTAAATTAATATATGCATGATTTTTTAACATTTAATTAGTTATAGGAATGAGGTTCCTATTACAGTGAGAAGTAACAATCAACCTTGGATATATAATGGAAAAAGACATGACTGTAGAAATAGACACAATTGTCTGAAAAAAAATACAACAAAAAAATTAGAAATGGATGCAATTGTTTGAAAAAAAGAAGTGGTAATAAAACATGTTCAAATAAACCAAGGCAATTCTATAAATTTAAAGCAATGGTATATAAGATAATTCATAATCACTTTACCATACTATTTTTTTATAAGCATAGATGAAACTAAAACAAAGTAGTGCTCGCATGTTTTAATATATGAAGAAGATATAATATTAAAGTGGGTAAATAGATTTATAATCAAAACTGCCTATCAAGAGGGAAATGAAATGGGTGGTGGGGGAAATGGAGGAAAAATTAAGGTAGAGAAACTCTTTATCAAAGTCAAGACATTTAGATTAGGTTCGTCAAAAAAAGAGGACTTTCACATTAAGGAATCTGAATAACTTATCCTAACCACACAAATATTGGGTCATCAAATAAATTATGAATATCATCCCATGAAGACTATATGCATGAAAATTAAAAGGGTCCTACCTTCCCATAATGTGTTTTTCATTCCTAAAGACCCATTAGAGAGATGTCAGTCTACTGCAAAGATTGGTTACCACACCCTAATGGACCTCAGGTTTATCATGATGATAATTATTTATTTTTAGCTTCAATTAGAAATAGGATATGTGTTATGAATTACTAATTTTGGTGTGATTTTGACTTTTGAATTCATATGTTTTCTTTTGATCATTTCCTTTTGTTGCAAATGATTTGGATTTTAAATTTTGATGGCTTTTTCTATTCCTCCATACAAATTCTAAGAACCAAACATTAGTTCTAAAAATGACTATCATTTGAAAAATTTATACTTGGTTGCTAATAAAGAGAACATAGAGAGTATGGTGTCTAAGATTATTGTTAATTCATGTGCATAAAAGTGTTATCTTTACTTCCACATTTTTTTATCCAAAGTTGAATGAAAGGAAAGGAAATAAATGAGAACAAACCTAAAAAAATATGAATTACTTTAAACCACAAAAAATGTGACAAAAGTGAAAGGGGATATAATGACAGGTAAGTGTAATTACTTATCATAAGAATTTATGGAAGTGTAGGAAAACATGCTAACATATCTTATTGTGTAAGTTTTATCTACAAAATAAACAAGAGATGAAGCTGATAATATAAGATCATAAACTTATAACCATTTCTTAACATTTTAGAAAAAGAACACTTGGAAAAGGTGTTTTTAAAATAAAATGGTGATTTTATGAGTAGAGCCTAGTCCTATCCATGGTATTAAACTATAACTAATAAAAGATAAACCTGGGTGGGTGCAATAAAGTATGAAAATGATATTTTTGAGGAGGCCATGGTTGTATCCATGGTCTTACACTAACACTCACAAGAGAAAAAACCAAGAGGGTAAATAAAGTATTGTTAAGTTGTGGAGCTAAAAGCTTCAACTGTTGCAGACATGGAGGAGGTTGCTGAGTTCCAAAAGTTCTAGCATCAGCAGTGTAACCGACGTCGGTCACATATAGTGCAAAAGGCAACTAGCATCGGCAGGGAGTCAGTTGATGTCGATTAGCACTAGTCAGACAGGGACCGACATCGGTCACCTGTGTGTCCCAGAACTGTTCATTGCATGAACAGTTAGTTAGTTGAACTGAGTGTTTGCATGTTAAAGGGATAATTATAGTCTCAAGTTGCATGTCTAATTATTGTAATTAAAGGTCTATTTTTGTATGTATGGGATTTTATTTAAAGACCATGAGGCATGTATTGTAATCAAGAAGGCAAGTAAAAGCATTGAAGAAATGAAGCAAGGTCAATGAGATCTACAAGCAAGTAAGGTCAAGGAGATCAGCTGAAGCATTCAAGGAGGGGATAACAACTTAGGTTGTTGAGTTGGTTGTGGTTGAGAAATAGAGAGAGAGGGAAGAAGTCCTTGAGGTGTGGGAAGCCTTTGAGGTGGAAGAAGAAGTGGCATCTTCTTTATTGTATTTTCTTTTAGTAGTTTTTTATATAAGAGTGTGTATTGTCTCTCAAATTCTTTGTTGTTTCAAGTTTCTAGTTACTTAATCATTCTGGTATAATTCCTTATTTAATTGCTTATAAGAAGAGTAATCAATTGTGCTTCCTTGGAGGGGTTCCTAATAGTTGGTATCAAAGCTAAAGGTTGCAGGGAGCAGGTTATTATTTGATTATAGGTCATTCTCAGGGGTTTCTGATTGAGTGGGAGTACAACAATGGCAGAAGAAAGTAAGCTATGAATGGAGAAGTTTAACAGCAAGAATTATCAACATTGGAGGATGCAGATAGAGGATTATTTGTATCAAAAAGATTTGTACTTATCATTGGGTGGGGTTGCATGCAAGCCCACAGATATGAAGGATGAAGAATGGAATGTTCTTGATCAAAAGGTTCTAGGTTCCATAAGGTTGAGCCTTGCATCATCTGTGATTTCCAACTTATTATAGTGTAAGACAATGGAAGAGTTGATAAAATCTTTGGTGAATTTATATGAAAAGCCCTTGGCTTCAAATAAGGTATTTCTTATGAAGCAGCTATTTACTTTGCAAATGCAGGAAGGTGGATTGGTATATACTCATCTTAGTGATTTCCATGGTTTGGTAAATTAGTTAGCTTCAGTCAATATTGTTTTTGATGATGAAGTAAAGGCTCTCTTGATTTTATGCTCTTTACCTAAAAGTTGGGATAGTTTGGTTATGGTAGTAAGTAATTTTGTGTCTGCTTCTAAAATCTTAAAATTTGATGATGTTGTGAGTGTTATCTTGAATGAATAAATATGCAGGAAAAGCACAGGTGAATCATCAGGGAATGCTCTAAGTGTAGAAAGTAGGGGAAGGCAAAGAGAGAAGATCGAGCAAGGGAAATCAAGGTCGAAGGTGGGAAGGATATCCGAATCTAGAGGTATCACTGTTGGTTCTGTGGAAAGAAAGGACACACAAAAAAGGAGTGTTGGTTGAGGGATAAAGAAAATCAACATGAAGGTAATGAAGAAGCAAAAGATGCAAATATTGTGGTACAGGATGCTCTCATACTTTCTTTGGATAGTCAAGTAGGATCATGGGTTTTAGATTCTGGTTCTTCTTTTCATGCATCCCCAAACAGAGATTTGTTCCATGAGTATGTCCAGGGAGACTTTGGAGTGCTTTATTTAGGGGATGGTATGTCTTGTCAAATAGTTGGCAAAGGGAAAGTGCAGCTGAAATTGTAGATGGACAACACATGGGTGTTGAAGGAGGTTATGCATGTCCTAGTTCTAAAGCAGAGTTTGGTCTCTATAGGAAGGTTGGGTGATGAGGGATGCACAATAACCCTCACAGTGAATTTTTGGAAGGTTACCAAGGGTGAACTTGTTTTAGCAAGAGGTAAGAAAGTAGGTACTCTTTATTTATCTACTTGTATTACTGATTCTACTTCTAGTTTATCTACTTCAGCTGTAGATTCAAAGATGTGGCTTAATACACTTGGTCACATGAATAAGAAGGGAATGGACATTATTGAATCAAAAGGTATGAGTTCAGATTCAGAAGGCATAGATAGAGTTCATTGCAGGAAAAGGAAATTTGATGCTTTTGATAAGAATAGGGAAGCCTTGGTGTTTATGGAGGAGATGAAGGATAGAAATCAGTCATAGGGGTTGAATAATTTTGAGCAATGTAGTATGGATAGGGTTTTGATCCAAGATGAGCTTGTGGATGAATAATTCATCATTTACAGGAACACATAGACACTGACGTCGGTCAGGCAGATACCAACATCAGTCATGTGCAGACCAGTAGGGTCAGTAGAGTCAGGCAGGAGAAGTCTGACGTCAGTCATATAGGAACCAACGTCAGTAGAGGGGACACCAACATTGGCCAGGGAAATGATGTCGATAGTCAGGGTCAGTGCAGGGAATCGACATTGATCAAATGTAGACTAGGAGATGGCCAAGATCGGTCACTAAAATGGATGTTGGGTGGACAACAAGGTGTCAAGGAGTCTCAAACACCCATGTGGAGGTCATAAAGGGTATGTGAACCTCATATTCATTTTTCACCTTCTTTATTTTATTTGTTGCTTACTGATGGTCAAGAACTAGGAAGATATGAAGAGGCAATACAGGTAAAATCCAGAAACAGTGGGAGCTTAGCATGGATGAGGAGTGTGAGTCCTTAGAGAAGAACCAAATAGGTATTTGTTGGTAGAGTTGTCAGCTAGAAGAAATCACTAGATAAGGGATGGATTCCCAAGTTAGAGAAGAGAGTGGATGGACACGTGAGACAAAAGGCTAGGGTATATAGTCTTGATTAGGCTGTAGGGCAATGGAGGTTTGACCATTGTATTTTTCTTTACCAAGTTGGATAATATTAGCTACATTATCCTGTTACTATTGTGTGTGCTTTTTTTAGGGTTACATATATAGGGAGTTTTTGAGCTAAGGGTAAAGTTAGTTCAGAGGTGTGTCATGAAGAATTTGGGAGCAGCAAAATTCTTTTGGCATAAGAGACATGCTTGATTTTGTCTCCAGTGGGAGTTGTCAAAAAGTTCAGATGTGGCAGGGGACTTAGATGATAGGTATAGCATCACAGGATGTGTGGTGGTTGGTCTTCAAGAGTGAGCTTGAAGAGGGATATAGAGCTAAGGGAATAAACTAGATGGTGTATAGGTACAGGGACAGTTGCAGATATTTATCTCCAAGTCAGAGATTGTTAAGTTGTGGGGCTAAAAGCTTCAACTGTTGCAGACATGGAGGAGGTTGCTTAGCTCCAAAAGTTTCAGCATCGGCAGTGTAATCGACATCAATCACATAAAGTGCAAAAGGCAACCAGCATCGGTAGGGAGTTGGCCGATGACAGTCAGCACCAGTCAGACAAGGACCGACGTCGATCGCTTGTGTGTTCCAAAACTGTTCATTGCACGAATAGTTAGTTAGTTGAACTGAGTGTTTGCATGTTAAAGGGCTAATTATAGTCTTGAGCTACGTGTCTAATTATTGTAATTAGAGGTCTATTTTTGTATGCATGAGATTCTATTTAAAGACCCATGAGGCATGTATTGTAATCAAGAAGGCAAGTAAAAGCATTGAAGCAAGGAAGCAAGGTCAAGGAGATCTACAAGCAAGTAAGGTCAAGGAGATTAGCTGAAGCATTCAAGGAGGGGATAACAACTCAGGTTGTTGAGTTGGTTGTGGTTGAGCAAGAGAGAGAGGGAAGAAGTCCTTGAGGTGTGGGAAGCCTTTGAGGTGGAAGAAGAAGTGGCATCTTCTTTATTGTATTTTCTTCTAGTAGTATTTAGTACAAGAGTGTGTATTGTCTCTCAAATTCTTTGTTGTTTCAAGTTTCTAGTTACTTAATCATTTTGGTATAATTCTGTGTTTAATTGCTTATAAGAAGAGTAATCAATTGTGCTTCCTTGGAGGGGTTCCTAACAAGTATGTGAAAATAAAATGGTAAAAATGGTATTTTTAAGGAGGGTCTGATCCTATCCATGGTACCACACTACAACTCAAAAACATAAATACTAAAGAGAGTGAAAAAAGGAATTTGAAAATAATAAATTTGATAGGAAAAACCAATGAAACCAAAATTAATTCATGAGTAAAATAAAGTCATATCCATGGGATTACAATGTAAGTCTAAGATAAAGAAACCAAAGGACCAAGGGAAGGAACTAATGTTTTTGTAAAGATAAATTATTGAAGAGAGTGAGATCCATGAATAAATACTAAAAAATATGTTGTAGGATAGCATATATAAATATGATAATAAAGGATATATCTAAGCAAAAAAATTCTTCAAGAATTGTGCATTAGTGGGTTCTCTGAGAACATGGCCTTCATTAGTTTAGAGATGATATGTGCTAGGATCAAGAATGTCTTTCAATAGACAAGGGACCCACAATTTTCTTGGTGTATTTTCCTTATTTATCATGGCTATAATCTAATTTAAGAACTAGATCACCAATATTTAATGTGTAGACTTTAACCTTTTATTTATGTTATTTGGTGATACAAGCCTTGTATTCATATTTATGTTGAAGATCAAATAGATGGTATTCATCAAGAAGATAGAGAGAATGAAGGTGAGAATCATGTAATCCTTCATTGATAATGATAACATAAAGAGATATACATAAATAGATATACATAAAGAGGGAAGTTTGACTACTAATGGTAAGATAGACTTATAACCATAGACTAGTGAGAAAAATGTTTCCCCCATGGAAGCATGAATACTAGTATGATAGGCCCAAAGTGTGGGATATAAATGAAGATGACAATTAGTGCATATTTATAAGATGGTATTTTTAAGGATTTTGTTGAGAATTTTATTAGTGGCCTTAGCTTGGACTTTGCATTATGGATAGTAAGGTGTGGATAATTTGTGGCATATTTTAAATTTAGCACATAACTACTTCTCATCCTTGTCCTTGAAATTACTCCCATTATCATAAATAATAGTACAAAAATTAAAAAATGACAAATGATTTGGTTAAGGATAAATTTATAAATTGTGGTTTCCATGACATTGACAAGAGGCATGGCTTCTACCCATTTGGTAAAATATTTAGTAGATTTAATGATAAAAACATGACCATCTTATGACTGAGGTAATTTATCAATGAGATCTAATCCCCACATGGAAATGGCCAAGGAAATTTCATAGTTTAAACATCAGCTACTAATGAATAGATTAAATCATCATGGATTTTGCAAGGACTACACTTTTTAGAAAATTTGATAGCATCCTTTTATAGAGTAGGCTAAAAGTATCCCATACATAAACATTTTCATGGTATATCATGTCTAGTACAGTGACCACTAAAAATGCCCCCATGTGGCTTTTTAAGGAGAGGATGAAACTTTTCTTTCACTACATAACATAGTAGGGTATCTTTTACATTATGATAGTAAAGGGTATTTTATCGAAATACATATTTAAAAGATTGTTTTTAAATTATATTATTTCGACAAGAATCCATTTCCATAGAATAAGTTTGATGTTTAAGGAATTGGGTAATGTTTTAATACCATGGCCTCTATTGAATAGTGATAGATTTAATGTGATAGGTAAGTGAATCATATGGCTAGATATAATATTAGGACTTTCTTATTCAAATAATAAATTAATAATTAGTATGTACTTGGTGTGGATGAAATAATGATGTCAAAAAATTAAGAGAGTTAGTGATAGAGTTCTAATCCCTTAGAATGGGATTAATGGTAAAAGAGTTAAAATCTTTGTCAAGGGTAGTATCCCTTTGATGATAAGCAATAAGATTTTCACTTTTACATTGGTAGCCACTGTTAACATCATAGTAGATGAGTTGGGAGTCATGCAAGGCATGTAAATATGGAATATCTAAGTCAGGTGTCACTTTCATGCCTAATATTATAACTTCATTTTAGACCATGTTATTAGTAACATAAAAGGTTGGATGGAATGCCAAAGGGATTATTTTACCATGAGGATTAGTTATAATTAAAATTTCCCCCACTCCTTGGAGATACTTGGCATCATCAAAGTGTAGGGTCTAAGTGCCTTCATGTAACTATATGGTGACTTTAAGAATTTATTTGATATCTACTTTGTATTTAGTAGTATCAATAATTATATGAATCTTCTTGATTATACTCCCTTGAATTAGCAATGAATTTTTGGAAGTAATATTTAAGAGAGATAGCTTGTAATACCTTTGATATATAAAATGTTATCATCGGGGAGACTATCTTGAAGGTGATTTGTAGCAAGTATGAGTGTTACTACAAGTTGGTCAAAAATGACTTACCCTTTGATATCTTTTTGAGTGTGATGCAAAGGTCAAATTATATTAAGAAAACCACCCACTTGCCAATTATATCCCTAGGTAAAAATGCTTAGGATAAGAAGTGATGAAGTGGGTCATAATGAACAATGACATAGGTTGTTTGATAGAGCATGTAGTGATAAATATTTTTAGTTACAAAATAGATAGTGAGGCAATCAAATTCTATTTTAGTATACCATTTTTTGTAATCAATGAGGCCTCAAATAATATAGTAGATAACACATCTCTTTTATTATTATCTTGTTGGGTAAACATTGCCCAAACTGATATGAGAGTAGAAGAAATGTGTGAAATCAAGGGATGCTCATTAGAAGGTGGTCAAAGGGTAGGTAGATGGATAAATTATTTTTTCATGTTGTCAAATGCCTTCTTAAAATAATCAATCAATTATATAACATTACCACTTTTAATAAGGCAATTAACATAGTGTATGTGATAAGTCATTTTGAGGACGAATCATCAAATTTCCCTGAGCTTTTTAAGGTAAGTACAAATGTTTGGAATGGAGTGAGGAATTGGCATGCTAATTATAGGATTTATTTTATTGGGATTGAAATTAATAACATGAAGAGAGACTAAGAACCATAATAGTGTACAAGATGTAACACTAAAGACACACTTCTAGGGGTTGAGTCTAACTTTGTACTTGATTAATCGATCAATGATGATGGCTAGATCATAGATATGGGTTGTATGAATTTTTTATTTATAAATGAGATCATCCACATAGGTTTCCACAATATTATGTATAATATCATGAAAAATGTGGGTCATAGATCATTAATAGGTATCTCTAGTGTTTTTTAGGCTGAATGACATCTTAACATAGTAATAAGTTCCCCATTATGCATTGAATGTTGTCTTATGTTCATCTTCAGGGGATATGTGTATTTAATTGTAGCCCAAAAAACCATCCATGAGTAATAAAATTTCAAATCCACTAGTTGAATATACAATGACATATATCAAAGGTAGTGAAAATTTATCTTTGGGCTAGGTGAGGTTGATATTATAGAACTTGATCCAGATGCAAATAACCATGGTGATTTTTTTGACAATGGGAACAATGTTTGGTACCCATTCAGGATAGTCCATAGGTTTAATAAACTTGGTATCTAATGTTTGATAAATTATTAATGACATAGGGTGGACACTTTTTGTAAGCATTTTTGTTGGTTTTTCCAAATGTGTTTGGTGTTTAGGTATGTGATTATGTTGTGAATAATAATACTAGGGTCAATACAAAGGTCGATACTAGGCATGTCCTCATATAACTAAGTGAATGTCTCATGATATTTTTTGAAGAATAGAATAAAGTTATCATGCTCAATTAGCATGAGCTCTCTATACACTATTATAGGTCAAGGGCATAAGGGTGTGCCATATTCTATTCTTGTGGTTTATTCAAGCATATCATTTCCATATTGAAAATGGTATGGTGCATTTGGAAGAGCATAAATGAGATTGGTTTTGGGATAGATCCTATCAATGAAGTTATTAAAACTAATATCCTTTCATTTTAAATTTTCAATTTTGTGATGTTGCTAAGGAAGTTGAGGTTCTACGGCATGTAAAAAATCAAGTATGTCTTCATCACTATGGAACATACATAAATTTCCATAGTATTCTACATCTACTTCAATATTAACGATTTTTTACCATGGTGATCATATTTAGAATTTATATGGTTTACATCTAATGGAATTAGGTGGAATTGTGTAGGAAGCTTTATTATATTCAATTGGATTGATAATAGGAATATCCTTAGAATTTTTGGCAAGGAGGGGATCTAGTATAATTACCAATATGATTGAAGGTATAGAATGTTTTGAAAGTTCATAATTTATGAGAGGTAATATTTTTTCAACAACCCAAGGAGTATCAAGAAGTGGAGAATTAACTAGAGGTACATGACTTTTAGGTTCAAAAATTAATTCCATGGAAATAGTATGAATAACTCAGTTAAAATCATGCATTTTAGCTAAGGTTTGTTGTAAGTGCTTAACATCCATGTCTTTTGATTGTGTTTGGTCCATAATGTAGTTATCATCATAGGTGGGAGAGATAGTATGTGTTTGTGTCTCTAAAGGAACATAATTGTTGGGGATCAACCAACAATAGATTACACTTATGAAAGCAATAAACACATAATTAAATCAGATAGACAAGTAACTAGAATGAGATAATAGCAAGAATAAGAGATACAAGAAACCACCCTGAAAACTTGTATTAACAAACTCTTTACAAAAGGAATACAATTGAAGAAACTTCTTTCTTCCACACCTCTCCTAGATGTATAGATCTCTCACTAGATCTCTATTCCTCAAGAGCTTTCTCTCTCAAGAACAATCAACTCCAACAAGCCTGGATTGATTCAATTCTGTACTGTTCTTCAACATACCAATTCTACAACTAGTACAATAAGCTAGGAAAATCTAATTCTACATATAGAATTATGAGACTTGAGCATGCACTTACAACAAACAGTTAAGCCTCTTGAACAAGGGCTCTAAAAATAATATTACTAATAATAGAGATGCGAGCTTAAGACTACAACTTAAACTCATCATGCAAACACTCGCTTCTGTCCTCAAAAATAGCATTCTAGACGCACAGGTAACCGACGCCGGTTCCTTTTGCTTGCTTGTGACCACCGTTGGCTGACCCACTGCCTACGCCGGTGCCTCTGTAACTACACCTGACCGACGTCGGTCGCTCTTGACCAATGCTGGTATCTGTGTAGACCCAAAACTATCAAAGTGTGCTCCTTGGTGAAACTTTTAGCTCCACACCCTAACAATCTCCCACTTGGAGATAAATAGCTGCACCAGTACTTGTACAACAAAATCTTCTAGCTCCTTCATCTTCAACTCAATCATATAGACCAACAGAAGTTGAATGAAAATTCAACTTATCCTTTGTAACTGGCTTGGTTAACATATCAGCAGGATTCCTATCTATATGGATCTTCTCCAGCTTCAACTCACCATCTTCCAATACCTGTCGTATGAAATGGTACCTTAGCTGTATGTGTTTTGTTCTTGAATGAAAGGCTGAATTCTTAGCCAAATGGATTTCACTCTGACTATCACTATACAATCTGCAACTCTCATGCTCCCTACCAAGCTCATCCATGAACTGTGTCATCCATATCATCTCTTTGCTAGCCTCTGTGGCTGCAATATACTCTGTTTCTGTAGTTGACAAGGCAACAACCTTCTGAAACTTAGATATTCAGCTAACCGCCATTCCACCTACAGTGAAAACATAACTTGTAGTGGTCCTCCTACCATCCAAATCACCTGCCATATCTGAATCTACATAACCATGTAGAGAAGTATCTGAACCTCCATAGCACAACTGCCTACTGTTGGTTCCTCTCAGATATCTAAGGATCCACTGAACTGCTTTCCAATGTTCCTTACCTAGATTGGCCATATACTTACTTACCACTCCCACTGCTTGGGCAATATCCGGTCTAGTACACACCATTGCATACATCAAATGCCCTACTGTGGAATAATATGGAACCTTACTCATGTACTCTACCTCATCATATGAATTAGGACATTGTTCTTTACTCAACTTAAAATGTCTAGCCAAAGGTGTGCTTATCAGTTTAGCATCCTGCATATTGAACCGTTTCAACACCTTGTCCACATAATCTTCTTGAGACAATATCAACCTGTGATTTTTCCTGTCTCTTTTAATGCTCATGCCAAGGATTTTCTTTGCTGCTCCCAAATCCTTCATAGCAAACATTTCAGCTAATTTTACCTTAAGCTCAGAGATATCATGCATGTGTGATCCTGCAACCAGCATATCATCTACATACAACAATAGAATAATATATCTACCATTATTTAATCTCTTAAAATACACGCAATGGTCAGATTGACACCTACTGTAGCCATGCTCAGTCATAAACCTATCAAATTTTAAATACCATTGCCTAGGAGCTTGCTTGAGGCCATACAAGCTTTTCTTCAATCTGTACACAAACTTCTCCTTACCCTTGACCTCAAATCCTTTCGGTTGTTCCATATAGATTTTCTCATCCAAATCTCCATGAAGAAACGTTGTCTTAACATCTAGCTACTCAAGATGCAAATCCTCAAAAGCAACGAAAGACAATACAACCCTTATAGAATTCATTTTAACAACAGGAGAAAAAATCTCACCAAAGTCAATACCTAGCTTTTATGCAAATCCTTTCACTACCAATCTAGCCTTATATCTCATCTGTGTATTCTCACCTTCTTTCAACCTGTAGGTCCATCTATTCTTGAGTGTTCTCTTACCAGCTGGCAACTCAACCAAATCCCATGTTTGGTTCTCTCTTAAGGACTCCACCTCCTCAACCATGCAACGCTCCCACTAACTCTTGGACTCCACCTGTATTGCTTCTTCAAAACTCTCTGGTTCTCCACCATCAGTTAGCAATAAATGAAATAAAGAATGAGAATATCTAATTGGAGGCTTACTCACCCTTTTTGACCTCCTGATGGGTGTCTGAGACTCGTTCACAACATGCTATCCACCCAAATTCTTTTACAGTGATCGACCTCGATCACCTCCAGACCTGTTACTGGCCGACACTAGTTCTGCCTAACCGACGTCGGTGCCTATCTTGCCGACATCGATCTCTGTATGGCCGATGCTAGTCTCTATACTATGGACGCTAGTTCCTACCCTGCTAACGTCTGTCTCTGTGTTTTCTTGGAAGTGATTATTTCTTTTTCTCGTGAGCTCATATTGGACTTTCACCTCGTCCAATTCACCATTACTCTGCTCAAATTGATTCAGCTTCCTTAGCTGATCACAATACATCACTCTTTCATTGAAAACAACATCACAGCTCCTAATTACCTTGTTAGTTTCTAGATTCCATAATCTGTAACCAAAATCATCTGAGCCATAGCCAATAAATGTGCACCTCATAGACTTAGCATCAAGCTTCTTTCTATTTTATTTATCTATGTGCACAAAGGCTTCACAACCAAAAACTTTGAGATATGAGAGATCAACCTTTTTACCTATCCATGCCTCTTCTAGAATACCACCATCCAGAGCTATAGAGGGTCCTCTGTTAATCAGGTATATTGTAGTGTCAACAGCTTGTGCCCAAAACTGTAAGGGCAAACCAGCATGCAATCTCATACACCTTACATGCTCCATTATTGTCATGTTCATCCTTTCAGTAATTCCATTCTGCTGAGGTGTCCTTGGAACGGTCCTTTGCCTACAAATTCCATGCATATAACAATAATCTCTGAACTTATAACTACAAAACTCACCACCATTGTCAGATCTTAGGCACTTCAATCTGCCATTGCTTCTCCCACTCAAACAGAAATCCCTGTAGAAACCCTTGTGAGAACCTGTAATCAATACACACTACACAGATCTAAACCACTTGTTAGTGAACCTAAGCTCTGATACCACTTATTGGTATCAGCTCTTGAACCTGGAACCTGGCTCTGATACCACTTGTTGGGGATCAACCAACAATAGATTACACTTATGAAAGCAATAAACACGGAATTAAATCAGATAGACAAGTAACTAGAATGAGATAATAGCAAGAACAAGAGATACAAGAAACCACCCTGAAAACTTGTATTAACAAACTCTTTACAAAAGGAATACAATTGAAGAAAATTCTTTCTTCCACACCTCTCCTAGATGTATAGATCTCTCACTAGATCTCTATTCCTCAAGATCTCTCTCTCTCAAGAACAATCAACTCCAACAAGCCTGGATTGATTCAACTTTGTACTGTTCTTCAACATACCAATTCTACAACTAGTACAATAAGCTAGGAAGATCTAATTCTACATATAGAATTAGGAGACTTGAGCATGCACTTACAACAAACAGTTAAGCCTCTTGAACAAGGGCTCTAAAAATAATATTACTAATAATAAAGACGCGAGCTTAAGACTACAACTTAAAATCATCATGCAAACACTCGCTTCTATCCTCAGAAATAACATTCTAGATGCACAGGTAACCGACGCCAGTTCCTTTTGCTTGCCTGTGACCATCGTCAGCTGACCCACTACCGACATCAGCGCCTCTGCAACTGCACCTGACCAACGTCGGTTGCTCCTGACCAACGTCGGTCGCTCCTGACCAACGCTGGTGTCTGTGTAGACCCGAAATTGTCAAAGTGTGCTCCTTGGTGAAGCTTTTAGCTCTACACCCTAACAATAATAATGTGAGACATCTAGATCATTAAATTTAAAAGGTGACATGCTTAAAGCCTATTGAAATAAATTTACCATTCCTTTATCATTACAAGTGAAATCATCTTCTATATAATATGTTTCATGTACATTACATGGAAGAGGGAAATTAGTGATCTCATCATCATGGTATAATCATGAGGTAAATAGGAAGGAGATAACCAATTCAAAATGTAAGAAGATAGATTGGTATTATTACATGTGTTTTATAAATTGTTAGGCTCGTTTTCATCAAAATCGACTAGAGTGACCTATAAATCTAGATTCATATTGATGAATTTAGGTAATGTGAAACTACTAATTCTTAGAATAGTTAGAATTTGATATTGATATTTAGGTTTGGGAAGATGAATACTCCATGGGTTAGGATCGACCTCATGTTTATACTATTTTTCATTATGAATGAACTTGATACATTGGATTCTAGAAGAGGAAATAACCCTCATGTGATGTGTCCATGGGAAACCTAAGAGTATATTTTAGGATAATGGTAAGTCAAGAACCATAATCTTAGTATGTATATTTTTACGTCCAATAGTAAGAGGGAGCCAAATAAAACCAAGAATATTTTGATTGGTTTTGTTGAATCCATGACATGTTAAATGTGTTTGCTTGAGATAATATTTGTTATACCCAAGTTTTTGGATAAACCAAAGAGATGTCACGTTGATTCCCACCCCTTCATCTATTAGTATTTTGTGAATAAGGGTGGTATTAATTTCATTTTTAATAAAAAGATGTGGACCATAAATGCAAACAATAATTTAATCATTGATCGTGTCTTCTTCAAGCAACTCTATGGAAGGTTTTGAAAAAGGACAAAAAATTTCAATGGTATGAAATTATGTTGGTGGAGGCTTGTGAGAAGGTTGTTCCACTTTGGGGGAAGATGGTTCTTCAAATTTTTGTAGTTGTTTCATGATTAATATAAGATGATACGGAGAAGTGTGAACTAACTCCATGAGCGGTATTTTTTTGGGCATTGAGTTAATTTACTCTAATAAATTCCAATGAGTTTTGGAAAAGGAAAAACCATCATGAGGATTGAAAGGTAAAATACTTTTTAGTAGGAATAGAGGTAATTGGAGATTCAAATTGAGGAATTAGTTCATCATTACTTTTTGAAGGAAGCTTAGTGGTAGTAGTATCTTTGATATGTTGTTTTTCTTGTGATAGTTTCTTAGGTTTTATGATGGTATCTTTGTGGGTAGATTTGCATTGATATTTGACTTTAGTTGCATTCAGGTATTGGTAAATGGTATAGTATTGATCATAATCAAAGTCCATCACAGAAATATAATTGTATGATTATTGAGGTTAAGATGTAGATAAAGAAGAAGACTATTTTAAATCATGTTTCTTTTTATAAGCATTAACATAATCATGATGATAGATTTTGGTAATGACATCCTATTTGAATGAATCTCTTAGTATAAAAGAAAAGTAAAATTTTGTAATCCCATGACATGTTTAATGGGAATGAATTATATTGAGATGGAACCAACAAAATTTATTAGGGTGAAAACATAGAGTGGGATTATTATCATACGTGAATGGTTTAGAAGTCACTAAAATTTCTTTCATTTTTTGAATAGTTAGCAGCATATAGGAAGGTTAGGGATTTTCCATTTTGAATACTCCGTATTTTGGTTGAGGATGATTGTCAGTGATTACATTGGTTGAATTTTGGAAATATAAATTTATGGTTTTAGTGTTAGGTTCAAACTCTTTCATTATAAAATCTTGTTACTTATATTGATCGATAGCATCATTTAAAATTTGGCTACCAAAAATTCAAACCTTCTATTATAAGGAAGGTGGTAAGGCAATGATGAAAATTTGGAAATTTTTTTCATTAATAATGTTCTAATTGGCTTTATGAGACAAATATTTCCATCATTAGATAAAATCATGAGCTGATTTGGTAGGGGATCATTTAGCAATTATGAAATGTCTAAGACAACTGTTTTGGAAGATCATTATGTTACAATTCCTTAACTAAAGAATTGACTAAATCATCAATTACCATATAGATTGTTGATAAACCTGGTTATGCCATTCTAATATGTCACCTATGTAGGTTTTAACTAAAAGTTTGGTAGTGTCAAAGGTATTAGTTTGGATCCACTCTTTATAAAGATTATCAAATGCTTTGAGAAAATATGTGTGGTCTTTTGTCCCATTATATATAATAGTTGGAGATATATTACTGATATAAATAAATATAATGAAGGGGATTAAATGTTCATTTTGAATGTGTTGAAGCATATTTTTATGCATAATAGTTTGGGGAATGACATTTCCTATGACATATTTAAGAGGTGGAGGGATGAAATTTTAATTATTTTGGGAAGGATAGGGGACTAATTAGTCATGTTTATAAAATGAGTTTTTAGTTAAATATTTTTAGAGGTATTATATGTTTCATGATGATCATCTATTGTAGTATTTGTGAAAGAATTTGAGAATTTTTTTGATGAGTATAAAATGGATCTGATCCACCAATCTCATCTATTGGAGTGATTTGGACCATATTTTAGTCAAAAGATGAGGATGATAAAAGGTGCTTCAAGAGTGAAGATCCTCTTGGTTAGAGAAGGTAGGAAGAAACAAACATACCATATAGAATATAAATAGACTCAATTTGTCCAAAAATATTCTAATAGGGGATTTCATGATGCTTGATGGAAAAATATAAAATAATAAACAAGGAGGAAAAAAGGGATAGATTCATCCAAATACATAATAGTATTGTACAAGAGGTACACAGTCGATATGGTTAACAAAGACTGTAAAAAAGGTCAACACAACAAAGTACAAAAGACATAGTTGAACTATGCAAAAATGTTTTGCAAATTGTAAAATTGAGGTAGGCCAGAAAGATACACAATTAGATAGGTCAAATATGTATTTAATATGGATAATCTAAATAGGATAAAAATATACACAACCATATAAGGTGAATGTGTAATAAAGGTAAGAAATACTAATAGTATGTAAGAGACTGTATCGACATGGATGATTGTGTTCTTAAAATAAGGAAACTTTTTACTAGATAATAGCTAAAGAATGTAACAAAGCACACAAATAATTAGAACAATGTGTTTGATATAATTGTATTACATAACATAAATTTTTCACTAATAGTGGCTATTAAAATTTTCATAATACATAATACAATGATCAAAGAGAAAGCAATAAAACTTGAATGTAGATGGTAACATAATTTGGTCATTCCTGAATGTTGTTATGTTATAATAAATCTTGAAATTAATGTGATAATGAGTTGGCTATAAGAAGGAAATTAATATAAATCTATGGATAATTTTAAGTAGTTTAGGTTGAAAGGTATTTGTATTGGAAATGGTACTAAATTGGTATTGGATCCTACCCCCTCACTCCATAATCCCATAGAGATAATGATGTTAGATGATTTTTAAATATAGACCATCAACTGCATGTTTATACTTGGACAAAGAACCAAGTTGGCTTCCCCCTTGGTGATGAAATACAAGTAGGTAGGCTTTGGGTAGAAAATGTTGAATGCCTTTTAGTGTTAAGTGATTTGGAAGTGTGTGAAAAAGAGAAAAATAGTGTGACTAATTCAGTAAATTAAAAACCACCTAATTAGTCTATGTTTGTTAATCTAAGCATGAAAAAAATAAAAAATGAAAAGTGAATTAATTACTAAAAAAATAGGTTAACTTCCTTGAATGTGAAGAATATAGAGTTAGTTCAAGCAACACTGTATGCAAAAAATACAAAACAGAATAAACAGGGTCATTATTATTTGACAAAATAAATATCTAAAAGAATAAAGTCAAACAAGTTGACTATGTCTTATAGAGAGAAGACAACCGACAAAACTGTGTTGATCTAATCGACCTAGTTTATCATAGGATTATATTTATATAGACTATGAACAATGAAAAAATACTATAAATGACAAATAAAAATGATAAATAAGATAAAAATGAACCTTGGTAATATTGAAGATGATTAGTTTGTATATTTTATGTTGTGTTGCTCAAATGTTGATATTTATATTTTATGAACAGAGTCAACCTGATTAACAAATTCTATAAAACCTATGTGCTAAAAACAAGAACTACAAATAAATTCAATTACCTTGATGAAGTCTACAATCTTGAATGCTAAGAAAAGATAACTAAGAACATAGTTGACTAGGTTGATGAAGTATGCAATCTTTTAGTTGAAGAGGAGGATCGTGTTGATCTAATTAACCCAATCACCTATATTTGGAGAAGACCTATTCATAAAGACTAAATTTAATTTGGATCTACTATGTGTTAAACCTATGCACAAAATTTTAGACTATATCAATAGGTTTAATACAGTACTTTAAAAATAAAAATATAGAATATGATAATAAAATGAATGCTTGAAAACAACTATAAGGGTTAGATTTATGTTGGGTTCACTAAAATATATATAAAGGAAAATGTTGCTAATCTACAAATCAATCCTAGATCGAAGAATATAAACCATGCTTAAACTTCTACTTATTGGTACATTTAAAAAATTGGGGTCATAACCAAGATGAATCCACTAGACCTAACCAAGGGGGATCTGTTATCACAATGATATCAATAGAGAGGGTTCTAAATCCTCTATTCAATAGAGACCATGTGATAACCCTATCTAGGCCATAGTTTTTCTATATATTGATAAATTAAATGCAAAGTAAATTAAAATATAACCTAGTGCTCATTAAAGCTTGTGGCAAAAAATGGGGGTAATGAGCATGAAATTATATATGCATATAATAACTCCAATTAAGATATGTATATATAATCCAATGCATGAAGATATATATACAATCAAAATCCATTACTTATGTTACTTCTATCTTCTAAAATAGAGGAGTAAAGTTAGAGATACTTACTTTTAAGATGAACCCATCGATACTCAATATCTCCCTTGGCCAAAGGCTCTTCACAAGAGATTGTTGTGTTTAGTTGAATAATCTAATGATGGATAATGGATTATAGTCTAACCAAGGGAATCCTAGTGAATCTCAAGGTTTCACAAGATAAAGTCCTCTCTAAGTTTAAACCATAAGAAAATAACTTCTCAATTAGAATCATGGAAGATGAGATTGTAAATAAGTTCAAATGAATAATTAACTCTATCTGTCTCTCTCTATAGGAAATGGAAAAAATAATGTCTACATATAGCTGAATCTAACCCTAATCGTTTCTAAAGTTTTAGACAATGTGTTAGTCTAATTCGACCTTGTATCATTAATTGTTAAAAATAAGTTAGTTCTTGGTCTATGTCAATCAAGTCTAACCTAGATCTATAACATGATAATATTAATTTTATTAGAAGGTCATCCTAGGTTGACATTATTTGGTAAATGTCAAAAAAGGGTTATTGGCTTAGTTAGGAGCTGAATAAGGTGGTGAATTAATTAGAGGAGTGTGTAAGGGAGGTGTCAAAGCTTAGGTAAATTTATAGGAGAGGTTTTTGTTGATTTTGAATTGTGGTATAATAGACTAATATTTTGAAGCATTAGTGATATAACCACCCCTTTCTTAGTGCACCCTTTAAGGCATGCACTTAGAGAGATTGAGACTTGACAAGTTCCTACAAGAGATAATGCATCACAAACTGATAAAATTTTAAAATATTATCTACATATAGACATTAACTCCAAATGTATACTATCCAAGGGGTGTAGCTATGGTCTAGGAGGATTTTTTACACCTAAAACTTGTTTATGACACTCAGATCTATTCATGTACCATTTTACAACTTCTAAATCCTTCATCTTAGATAGTTTCTAGATAAGTAATTGTTTATCTCATTTATTGTTATTTTTAGAAACATTAGATTGGATTAGTTATTTCATGAATAAGTGGTTGTATTTATTGCATATTTTATACCCTAGTTTATTATACTTAGTGTATTAACAACTTAGGATTTACACTCCATAAATCATAAAAAATTAATTCATTTGGTAAACTTGACTTACTTTGAGTATTCCTTAAAACCTAGTTTCATCTTAAGGTTTGACTTATACATCTTTCACACTAAATTAAGGATATAAAATTCTTATTTTTACACAAAATAACTAATCCAAATCAATCATTTATTAAGTTTTTATTAATTTAATACAATTTAATTTTTTCCAAACAACCCTCCAAAATTGTAAATCCACATACTAGGTCCCTATACATTCAAATAATAGTGCTTTGGGATTTAAGTACAATCATGATTTTTCATATACATTGGGCTTGATATTTCCCATAGTTGTACATATACATATGTTAGATTACAATCTACCTATTTTTTGTTTGGTATTCATTATTTACATTATATTCTCTAGTAAGTTAAAAATGATATCCAAGAATCCTCTTACCCCTCACCCAATTGATGAATTTTTGAATTTTTCTCATAATTATATGAATGAATGGACAAATATTCAAGAGTTCACATTAGCACATGATAGCAATTTCATTTATTATTATTATTATTATTATTATTATTATTATTATTATTATTATTATTATTATTATTATTATTATTATTGTTATTATTATTATTATTATTATTATTATTATTATTATCATGATAATGAAAGTGATGATGAGTATAGATTAGATGCATCTTCTTCTCTTTCCTCTTTCCCTTTTCCTACTTCTCAAAATCAAACTAACAACATAATTCCAAAAGAACATATTGTTAATAGTGTTTTATTCTAATGTGACCCTACCTTTTTTAGCACTTTTTCTACTTCCTTTTTCAAATTAAACCAATATAAGTGAAATAAATGAAATATACTTTCACATGATTCAAGTGATATAGACAAAATCAATGCATCTTCCTTACCCTTCCTATTTAATTTTTAAAAATCATGTACAAATGATAATACACCTTTTACCAATTCACAAACTAAAGTAGATAAAATTATTTTGTCACCTTCTTTTACATTCTAAGTTCAAAAAAAAGATTCTTTGTAAAATATTGATAATGCAAATATTTATAAATCTTGTCCTACATATCATAATATACCAAATGAAATCATGATTGCTACTTATTCTATCCTTAACTCTGAGAATGAAATTAATAATCATGCATGCACTCCACTCATAGCTAGTAAAGACACGCATTGCATTGCATTACATATACACATGATTATATATTGCATAGTATTATAAAGTTAAAATAGTATTCTTCTCTCTTTCTTAGTGAAAATGTGACTGAAAATTCTTCTACTCTTACCTCTACTAGTGAATTAAACTCTAATTTTGGTAAACTATGGAATAAAAAGGATTATTTTGATGTTAAAGTAGAAGAAAGTGAGTCTAGTACTTCTATCTCTATCCCTAATTCTCTCATTCCTTGTGTTTGAACTGATTACTTATCAAATTCTAGTATAAATTCTAAAACACACACACACACACACACACACACACACACACTTATTCTTATTTTCATAGTTTACAAAACTTACATTCACATGATATTAATGTATCTTCTAGTCCATTATCATGTGATACTTATTTTAAAATTAAGAAAATAATAGATTCTAATGAATTGTACTCAACCCCCCTTACTTCAGTATAAGTATTTTCTCATCCTAACATCTAAGAGGGTTGTATCACATTTCCTTCTCATCAATTACAAGATGTCACCCCTCCAAAGGTTACATAGGGAAAACCAGTCCTATCCCTAATGAAGTATACCAATGTCTAATATAAATAATAATATTCAAGAGTTAAATTAAACCCTTGATGATGATAATATACCTTCACAAAAAGTAATTTCCTTGATGTATTCCATGGATTATTTACATCAACAAGTACAACATATCACATTAAAAAGCAAATAATACCACTCTTGGGTTGATTCCAATGCCATCCATGGAAATCCTATTCTACATAGAATATTCACTACAAAGTTTCCACCTAACTTTTAAATATTAGTGTTACAAAAATTTCATGGGCATTGAGACCCATACTTTCACCTTTAAGCTTATAGAAAAGCCATGGAACATGCCACTAATAGTTTGAATCTATTACAATTATTTCCAAAATCTCTAGAGGTTGAGGAATTAAATTGGTTCATTGTGCACTCTATATCATATAAAATTTCCAAATTGGTAGTTTGAGTGTGGCTTATGATACCCTATCCAGACGTCCTTTTTGCATGCTCTTTTGACCCTTCTAGACACCTTTTTGCTCATTATCAGTCATCTAAAACCTTTTAAACACTCATTCAACCTCAGCTAAACTATATTTCCTAAGCCAATCTTAATCTCCTAGGTATAGAGCCTAAAGGATAAGAGCACCATACTTGGACTATAGCATTGGACCCTAAGGTGTCCCATTCTTGATGTTCCTATACATTTGCACTTTGATCCCCAATGATCATTTTCATCTGATCCCTATCCTTCATTATGTAGGCCTAGTAAATATACATCTAACCCATGACCAATGGTTCCCTATAAAATCCCATCTCAATCTCATTTACAAAGGGAGGTGAAAAATCTTATAAATCAAGCAAGAATACAAACAAATCATTAAGGAAAACTTCCCTATTCTCTACACATAATCACCCAACACAATTAAAAACATAATTAATCCCTCATACCAATCCCCAACCACCTCAATCACTCTCAATTTGGAATTGTTGCATCTACATCACACTCATAAAGCACATTAGGTGGGAGAAATACATATGGCTTGATCCCTCTGCAGAGTATTAGAATGAAGGCAGTGTGCCCACACAAGGGGTGTGGGTGCATGTTCATTGCATCTTACACACTAACCCCCCCTCCTTTTCTCAAGTGATTCAAACATTATTTTATCAAGCATGATGTAGTGTTAGGTTTTTTAATATTAAATCAGCTATATAGAGAGAGTTTCATCAACAATCAACACTCAAGATTTCACAAGTAGGCCCACACAGGAATAACATAAAAACCAAAAAAGTTGTAGGTCTTTGTGACTAGTTTGGACAATAGTGATAGGAGTGGAAAACAACATCGAACACCAAAGTGTTCTTATTTGGTGATTTTATCCTTTAACCAAATGAAATCTAGATTTATATTCATGACACTATCCTAGTCTTTCGTAGCTATTTTTAGCCTCTGTATCAACCATCTCAACATGTTCCTAATTGAGTCATATTTATCCTTATATATTGTTATTTTTAAAAAGGTAAAAAAGATTAATAAATTATACAAATAAGGACTATATTTATTGAAATATTATTTACTAATTAATTAATCCATACCTTTAGCTAAATTATAAATAAAACTCCATTATACCCAAAAAAAGTTAAATCATTCAGTGAACCTGACTTACTTCATTTACATACAAAAACCTAAAACCCTAGGGAAAATTCCTTGCTTATTTTTCCAATATTATTCAAAATTTTCTATCATATTTAAATCATAATTTCACATTTAAATTTTAAAATTCACCATAGTAATTTTAAAAATAATTTCTTTCAAACCCTAGTTGAATATACTAGGTCTCTACACTCTTCAGGTATCACTTTAAATGTTTGTGAGATTCATATCCTTTTTATGCATATTCTAGTTTGCTATTTTTAGGACATTACATTTCCTTTATTTATTAATTTACTTCCATCCCATTTTACTTATTACAACTTATTGAAAAAAATTCAATCTATTTTCTATTTGTTTTCCTACTTTAATAATGGCCCAATATACCAATTTTGATGAAACTAATTAGAGATAACTTCAAGACATTTTAACTAAACATTATTATATATAAGATGATATGCTTAAAATACTATAATAAGAACAAAAAAATTAAAAAATGGTCAATCCTCTCAAACCATAGAACAACCAATTGTAAATGACACTATGAGGGAAATTATGTCTCAACAACCCCATATAGTAGCCCAACCTTCTTATGAGGCACCATCAATTATGGATATTACATCCTTGTCACTTTATGTGGCTATCCTTGTGTAAGAGATAAAAATTCTTCAATCCAAGGTGCTACATCTTGATCAAGGTGCCTCTAGACCAACACAGGCCTTGGACCCTTTTTATCTACTTCATATACCATTATCACATCATATTGCTTCTATACCCTTACCACTAGGTTTTGTTCAACCCAAGCTCACTCTATATGATGGTAAGGGTGATATAGAGATACACTTGAGATATTTTAATTTAGTAAGTTTGGAATATGTGCCAAATGATTGGTTATTAACCAAGCTATTTCCATAGAGTTTAAAGGATTATACTCTACAATGGTTATATAGTCTACCAGATCAGTTGATCAATGCATTTAATCATTTAGCTAACATGTTCCTAGCTCATTTTAACATTAACATAGGTGACAAGGTTTCTTATGCCCAAGTTTCACAATAAAAACAAAGGTCAAGTGAACATATCATAGATTATATTATTCAATATAAGCCTATCTTGGATAAACTAACTAGCCCTATGGCTAATCAAGAATTAGAGGATCTCTTCAAATAGAGTCTTCTAGCAGCTTTGTATGAGTCAATAATGTTCAAAAAAATTTCTTATTCAACTAAGTTATGTCATGCACTAAAGGAAAGGGAAGTCAAATTAATTTTATTGGGAAAACTCAAGTACATAAGCATATCAAAAACAACAAACAAGAGTAACAATAAAGTCCCATACAAAGTAAAGGTTAATGATAGAAAAAATCAAAATCAACCTATAGTTAATGCAGATTTAGAACCCCCTCAATGAGTGGTTTTATCAACACCTCCTTCATGATCCTTTACCAATCTACCAATATCTCGAACCAAAGTCTTATAGTAGCTATTAGATTGCAATATCATATCTCTCCCTCTAATTTGGGAAATTGATATGATAAAGCCTCTTCCATGTGGATATGATCAGACTGTATTTTTTTTAATTTTCATAGGACATTAGGCCACACAATTAATAGATTCATTAGTTTGTGACACAAGATACATGACTTCATAGATGGTAACCTTATTTATCTTGACACTCCAATTGAGCCTCCTCAGGCAAAGCAAATATAAGACAAGGCTCTAAAAATTTTCTTAGATTTTTTCCCATAGCATTATAAATAAGAGATAGGGGACACATCAAGGGTTCACCAAGAATATCCTACACACCCTCCACCATCTACATACTAGGCACCTTCAGTTAAGTCACATCCTTTGAGAAACATGATCGGTGTGTATAATTCTAGAATTCTAGCTAGACCTTCAATCTCCTTCTCAAAGTAGGAGATAGTTGAGGATGATTTAGATTACCATGCAATTTTTATCAAAGCCTACATTAACCATTATCCCATTCATAGTGTTCTCATTGAGAATGGATCCATTTTGAACATGTGTACTATGACATTACTTTAACATTTAGGATATTCAAAGTAGGATATTACCTTGATGCACATAGTTATCAGTGGACACATACAAAGTTCATTGGGTGATATTGTAATTCCTCTACAAGTTAAACCTACACATGTGGCCATAACGTTTACTATTTTTCCTAGTGTAGGATTCTTTGACATGTTTCTTGATCAACCATGGATCCATAAAATTTGATCAAAACCTTCTATAGTTCATAGATGCATGAAATTCATTCATGCTAGTCAGGTTATTATAGTTGGTGGAGTTTCATATGAGTTACTACTCTCCACTCTTGAGCCCTCTCTTACTTCATAGTAACTAGTTTAAGATCCTACACTAGTTAAAATTCTTCTTCCTCTAACTGAGATCCAAAAATAGTCAATTCCTCCCTTGTAATCATAGAGAGTTCATACACTTCCACAGAGGCCTCTTTTAGTTTTACCATTACATAAATAATAGTTTTATAACTCTAGATAGTTTCCAACCATATTGTTCACACCTAGAATAGTATTATTAGGATCTCATGCCTCTATACATAAATCACATGTTTAGAGAGATTCTTATAATACCATATGGATCCCTAAGAGATCCATAGTTATATCCAATTCTCAGATTTATAAGGGGACCCGATAGTCAATTTTCACTATAGAGATTTTAGAGAACTTACAACATACAAAAATTTTAGAGTCACAGTCTCATCCCTTCCATCATGTTTCATGATCATGCACGATCCCTCTCCTTGATATAGGACACTATGATAGGGAGTCTCTCATGAGACTCATTGTTTAGTATCATTTCTTCTCAATTTTTCTTGTACATAGCTTCTTTCCAAAAAATTTTACATAGTTTCCTTATGATTTCTTATACATAGCTTACTTCAAAAATGCCAAAAATAATATAACATGTCAAATATAAAAACATTCAAATAACTTAAAACACCAAAAACATTTCAACTGTATACATTATCTATTCTTTAGATTTCTACTACCATGATAGACTTACATTTTGATATTTTATGATATTATTTGCCAATTTCTCTACATTACATTTCTTCACTTGATCTTATCTGAGTGTGTGCGGTGACACCTAGATCCTTGATTGTTTCACTCTAATCATTAAGGGGGCATCCTAATTTTACATTCAAGACATACATCGACATATCTACCCATTGGGGTCACCTTCTACATGACTATGCCATCCAATTTATGTAATTCATACACCACATACTCTAGTTATCATGTTGATGTATATTACTTACTAACTTACGTAGATTATTCTATCAACACTCACTAGTATATATCACTTGCGTATTTCTTAGCATCTACCTAGTTTTTTGGTCCATGTTTTGCACACTTTCACTTCTTTATTTGATTATTTAGATGCAATGGTATTTTTAGTATTTAATTGCTTTCCATTCTTACTTTGAGTATCTAGATATGATTGCATTTCTTAGTTCCTATTTTGTTACTTGTGTGTGTTTTACGACATCTACCAATGTCCTTTTCTTGTACTCTTACATGTGCCTTAGGAAATTTGCCAATGTCCTTTACTTGTTTAAAATTATATGTGTATATGGGCATTTGAACATGACTTGTATACTAGATTTTATAGTTTGAGTCACATGTGCACATGTCCCTTATTTTTTTGGACACTTGGCTAATTTTGTGTGCTTCTTGCCTCTTTCCTTGCATGCATGTTTGCTTCTTAGATTATTTACAATGCCATGATCCACATCATACATTATCTTAAATTCTTGTATGTCATGATGGAAATCATGCTCCATCCCTCCTTGACAACTAAAAACTAACATTTTCTAGTTTAAATTTAGTATATTGCACATACTATTACATTATCACATATATCTAGGCATACTCATATTTATCTAACCATCTCCAGTACAAACTATGTTATATATTGAGACATATTTTTGATTATCATTACTATCTCTTGTGTTTTGTATCAAAGACACTTTTAGGGATCTTTCTTTTAAGGGTAGTCATTACAGGGTCTTCATTCCTACTCTCAAAAGAGGGGGCAATAAATAGGGGTTTTTCATAAAGATTAGATCCCTTTATCATTCAAAAATTAGTTTTTAAAATACTCAAAACAATAATCAAAACTTAAAATAGGTAGAATAGACTAGAAAATAGTGATTAATATAGAATATTCATCAAAAATAGCAAAGGACAAGAACACCAAAAGTGGAAAATAACACCTGACACCAAAGTGTCCCATTTTTGGTGCTCCTATCTAAATAGACAAAAATCTATTTTTTTTAGAAATAGATATAAAGGTAAAGTCAATTACAGTTTTGTTAGCTATAGTTTAGTTCAAATTGGATAGTTTTAGTAGAGTTTTATTCAAAGCATCCAAATATAGGGGGCATCATACACAACATGATGACTCTCAATTTTATTTTTATATTGGGCAATTGGTACAACTTTCAGATTAGAATCCATGTTACAAATACAAGTGATTGGGGGCAATGTGCAAAACACATTTGCCTTATTTTCTTTCTAGTTCATTGTATTACCCAGATATTATTAGAATTTACATGCCTTAATCCATCTGTAGGTGGTTGGCATCATTTTAGAATGGCTTTCATATAATTCTAGTTCTCAATTTTGGAGTGGCTTTCATACAAGCCTAATCTCCACTTTTCAGAGTGGCCAAGATTGGCCTAGTTCTTAGTACAAATTTAACTATCCACATCACATGTCATATTATAGATCATTTATAGGATTCATGATCCATCTCATATGACACACATTTATACTGATATATTTTCTAATCTTCACACTTAGTGGGAAATAATAGATCCAAAGGACTAGCTAGACTGTTTATTCTTTATCCACCTACTCAGAGGAATTAGACACACAATCCAATCATTGATTAACATGTGTATGATCACATAGCTTCACTTAGTGATTGATTATGGAGCTAAAGAGACAACCTTATATTCTTGATCCACCATCAAGGAATTGATCTCTCAATTTTATTTTTAATATTACTTCTGGTATAACACATCACTCAGCATCACTCAATATCACTCAACATCACAATAGGTTTTTTATTGGTTCACATAACTGGTAAGGTGTATTCATTCCTTTCTCTTCCTCTCTCTTTTATCAATCCTTTATATGTTATTATGTTAGATATATCATGTCTAATAAGAATTGATCTACTCCTTTTTTTCCTTTTCATATTTATGTTTCATGATATGCTCTCTCTATATACAATCAACATCACACATCTTCATGGGATGCACCCTTGCAGGTAAGTTCAGGTATGCTTTCTACTATTATTTTATCCTCATGTTTCACTTTGCTACATCACTATAATAAAGGGGGGAAAATTTAGTCATATAAAATGTCCAAATTGGTAATTTGAGTGTGGCTTGTGATACCCTATCCTTAGGTCCTTTTTTCATGTTCTTGTGAGCCTTTTAGACACCGTTTTGCTCATTACCGATCATCTAAAACCTTTTGAATGACCATTCTACCTCAACCAAACTATATTTCCAAATCCAATCCTATTCCCCTAGGTCTTGAGCCTATAGGATAGGAACACCATACTTGGACTATAGTGTCAGACCCTAGAGTGTCCCATTTTAGTGCTCCTATCCATTTGGACTTTGAGCCCCAACGGTCATTTTGATCTGATTCTTATCCTTCATTATGTCAGCCTACCATGAGTATATCTAACCCATGACTAATGGTTCTCTATAAAATCCCATCCAAATCTCATTTAGAAATGGAGGTGACAAATCTTACAAATAAATCAAGAATACAAATAAATCATTAAGGAAAACTTCCCTATTCTCTACATATAGTCACCCAAAATAGTTACAAACATATTTAAACCCTCATACTAGTCCTTAACCACCTTAAGCACTCTAAATTTGGAATTTTTTCATCTGCATCTACTATTTCAAAAATCACATTAGGTGGGATAACTATGTGTGGCTTGATCTCTCTTCAGAGTATTAGTATGTATGTGTCGACATGGTGTGGATTGCACATTTAGTGCATCTTACACACTAACCCCCCCCCCCACCTTTTTCAAATGATTCAAACACTATTTTATATAGCATGATGGAGGGTTAGGGTTTTGAATATTAAACTAGCTATATAGTGAGTTCTATTGACAATTAACACTCAATATTTCATAGGTAGGCTCACATAGGAACATCACAAAAGCCTAGAAAGTTTTAGATTTTTGTTACTAGTTTGGACAATAGTGGCAAGAGTGGACAATAACAATGGACAATAAAGTGTCCTATTTTTGGTGTTCCTATCCTTTCATCAAATGAAATCAAAATTTAGATTCATGGCACTATCCCAGTTCTACATAGCTAGTTTTAGCCTCTGTATCAACCACCTCAGTGTGTTCATAGTTAAGTCATATTTCTCCTTATTTATCACTATTTTTAGAAAGGTAAAAAAGACAAATAAATTATACAAATTAGGATTGTATTTATTACAATATTCTTTACTAATTTATTAATCAAGACCTTTAGCTAAATTAGGAATAAAACTCCATTATTCCTAAATAAGTTAAATCACACTCCCATGTGGTTCTTCACATACATATGCTGAGGTAGAAGTAATATTTCTTAGGCACGACTTTTAGAATAAGGGACCTTGAGTGAAATATGAGAGGATACCTTTACTACCCTAGGGTGAGACAAAACCAATAAGTGAATCATTATAAGATTCAAATCATGTATGCATCAGTTGATTTAATAATAAATTAATTTATAGGTATAATACATCTTTTTTATAGGCCTCATTTTTCCTCTTAAGGATAAATTATTATATGAGACATCCAAATCATTATGGCATCTATGTAGCACAACTATGGCATTAGAGAAAGAGTTTGGACTAGTTGAGACATATTCAAAGGTAGATTTTGATTTAGTATTCCTAAAGACATAATAATTTAATATGGTACATGAACCTTCTCCACTTGATGTTAAGAAATAAGTGGAATAAAAACAACCAATCAAGATACTCAATAAGGGAAAAGAGCCACTTCACAAAGCATCTCCTACAATGAGTAGAGTAAAGAACACAAAAAGAGGATATATATATTTTTAGATAGGTATAATCCTCATGATATATTATTCACCTTATTATATAAGGTGATGATCACACATAATTCTACTTATTACCATCCAAAACAATGTCTTTATAGGATACACAACAAACCATATTGAAATTTTCAACAAATAAATGGACATTTAGAAAACTACTATTATTGATGTAGGATAATCACCTTGGAAATATTTTTTATTAGTTAATTTTAAGAGGTCTAATAGAGTGTCTTTCATTTGTTATA
>JARHVA010005337.1:1057500-1217500 GCA_037957365.1 Torreya grandis
TTTATTCTATGCTTAAAGCCTTAAGAAAGTGAAGACATTACCTAATGCCAAAGGAATTTTCCATATTAAACAATAATCATGAATATTAATTTATAACCAACTAGCCCAAGCTAAGTCAAAGACATATGAAGTGGGTGAAATATTTTCAAAACTTCACTTTTGTAACCAATCACAAAAAGGGACAAACTAACAAGGTAGAAGATGATTTAAGTAGAATAACTTTGATCATAATAGATATTTAGATTAAGAGTGGGGGAATAGAGTCATTTAAGGAGTTGTATGAAACTAATTGAGACTTTTAAGAAGTATACGAGACTTGTAAACATCTAACTACTGAAAATAGAGAACCTTGGATGGAGTAATGTTACAAGATGGTTTTTTATTTAAGGTAGTTTAGATTTGTGTGTGAACGAGTTTCATGTGAGGAAATTTAATCAATGAAAATCATTTTGGGAGCTTAGTGGGTATTTTTGGCCTTCAAAAGACTTTGGTTTAGCTATTTAGTCATTATTATTTTTTTAGAATGCAAACATATGTAAGTAGATATGTCAAAAAATGTAAGGTATGCCAATTTACCAAAGGAAAGAGCACTAATATAGGTCTTTATCAGTTAAAAATAGCACTTGGGAATCCATTATGATGGATTTTTTAATGGGTTTACCAAGACTAAATGAAGGCATGACTCTATTTTTTTAGTAGTGGAAATTTTTTCAAAGATGGACCATTTCACACCTTGCAAGACAACTAATGATGTCACTCATGTAGCTAACTTATTTTTCAAAGAGGTGGTTATATTGCATGTAATTCCATTTATTATTATATTATATAGCTATACTAGGCTTTTAGTGAACTTTTATAACACACTAAAAAATAAATTGGGATCAAACTTGAACTCTATCTCAACATAACACCCTCAGATTGATGGACGAAATGAGGTAGTTAATAGAAGTTTTGGTAACTTTTTGAGGTTTATAACAAGATATATTCATAAATAGTATAACTTAGTCTTACCATAGGAATAATTTTAATATAGTTACTCACCCAAAAAAAGCATAGGAATGATTCCATTTCAATTTGTATATGTTATGCACCTAAGAAGAGTATTTTAGTTAATAGATATATGTAAGATGGAGAAAATAAGTGTTAAGGGAGAAGATTTTGTTATTACTATGCAAGAGGTGCATGTGAAAGTTGTGAAGAAACTGGATATTATTGTGGAAAATTCCAAGCAACATGTAGACCTTAGGAGGAGATAAGTTAGTTTTAAGGTTGGATACATGGTGTTAGCTCATTTGAGGAAGAAAGGGTTTCGAAAAGGTGAGTATAACAAACTGATAATGAAGAATATTGTACCTCTCTAGGTAATTAAGAAGTCATCTAATAATGCATGAGATATAATTTCTTATTAGTGTGGGAATATCTCCCATATTTAATGATGAATACTTTTATCCATTCAATGAATGTGATGATAGTGATAAACTAGTTGTAAATGAAGAAAGAACAATCCAATAATGGGAAGATCAATTGCCATGATCCATAAAATAGGAACTCAAACTCATCTTGGAGAAGAAGGTAAAAAAATAACTAGAGGCAAGGACTATTACCAATACTTGGTGAAGTGGAAACATCATCTTATAGACAAGCCACTCAAATGACTAAAATAAACATCATCAATCATGGAGGTACTCTTGAAGACCTCATGAACAAGTGTTCATGAGTCAGATTTTATGTTCCTGTGGAGTATGATGTAAGATTATCACCTAAGAAGTATTTTTCACTGAATTTTGTGTCTTATTGCATTTTAGGATATCTAATAGAGTGTGTTTCATTGGTTAGAGTTCTTAGGATTACATAAAATTTAAATTTGGGCTCATTTTGTGTTTTTCCCACCCAAATCTAAATTTGAATTTCTTAACTAAGAAATCATGTCTTTTTATCAATTTTTTCTTGGTTAATCATGTATTTGGGCTGTGTCATGAATTTTAAATATTTATCATGTTGTTAAGATTATTTATTAGGTTGGTAAACCATTTTTTAATATTTTCATGTAATGTTCAATGAAACCATAACTAACTTTACCCCCTCTCATGTGTTAATCAAGGGTTATGACAGTTAGACAATCAAATAATGATTGTTATGAATGATTTTGGTATTTATTGGTGTAAATAACATAAACATAAGTTTTTGAACCATTTTGAAGGTTATTTCCTCATGAAAGCATTGAGAATTGTGGAAATTGAGTAGATTGAATTATGTAGAACATAGTTTATATACCAATTTGATGAATGCCAATAAAATTACAATCTTGGTTTTGATGTTTAATGTTGGTAGAGAATTATTAAATTGATTATTGATCATTTTAAAGTGATATATAGTCCCTTATAGGTTATTAACAAGGAAAATAGTAAAACTCATCCTAGATAGTTTTGTATATTGTCATTTTTTACACAGTGAGAGAGGCAAATTGTATTTCTCAATCAATTTACATTATGTTTGGATTTTATTTAAATTAATATAATTTAAATTTTTTTGTAAATACCTCACCTTGGTGTTTAAATTATTTGAAACATTTAATTGATTTTGAAAAGCTTAATTTCTCTCTCTCAACCTCTGTAAAACCATGTCTAGGGTTTATGATAAATGTTAGTTTTGTGCACTCTAGAAACCTCCTTAAGAGACCAAATTACAAATGTATGATATTATCATTATACTTAAACTATTTTAATATATTTCTTTATTTTTTGAAATTTGTGGAGTATTTTAGATCAAAAACTCAGTCTGACTAATTCTAGAGATATAATTGAGGCCTAATTATAGAAAGGACTTATGGAGTTGATAGACTACCCTTGAGAATTAAAACCTAAAAATTTGTATGAGGATGTAAGGGATTAATTGGTATCCAAAAATGTGTTCATGTATTTTTTAACCACTATGAATTTTTTAAATCTAAAATATTTGTACCTAAATAGGGCTTCAAAGAGACTAGGCCAAAAATAATAATCTTGTATTTTGATGTACAAACTCTATCCCTTTGCATCAGTTATGCACTATAAGATAATATTAACTAATATTTTGATATAGGAATTATAGAATTTTCACAAGGGGTATCAATATCTTTGTATCTACACTCTCTTAAATTACACTCGTCTATGATTGAGTTATCCCAAAACATTACTTTTAAGGAGTCATTGGTTACTCATTGTATGAGCCATGTGGCTTCTAGGACACATGCTTATGAGAGATAAAATGTACTATAGAGTTAGTAGAGGTGGGAACAAATTCAAAAATATCCACCTACTTATAGTAACATAGTATAAAAATGGAAAATAATTCAATCACCTATTATAATTCAATAACTGATTAAGATATTTTGAAGAGATCATAGAAATAAAAACATAATTTAACTTCTAATTAAGATATTTACAAGATATCACATAAATAAAACCATAGTTCAATAATTGATTTAGTATTTTCTATATATCATAGAAGTTAGAAAACAATTTGACAACTGGTTAAGATATTTTATAGAGATCATAGAAGTCATAACATAGCTCAACAATCCATTAACACATTTTATAGAGATCAGATAAATTAAAACAAAGTTCAATAATGGATTAACATATCTACCAGAGATCATATAAGTTTGAACATAGTTTGACATCTGATTAAGATATTTTATAGAGATCTTAGAGATGAAAGCACAATTCAATATCCTATTAAGATATTTGGTAGGGATCATAGACATTAGGGCATGTTTTAACAAGCGATAAACATATTTGGTAGAGATCACATAGATAAGATCACATATTCAATATGATAACTGATTAAGCTATTCACTATAGGGTCTACACATTTATCTAGTAGTATTATACCATGAACAGTATCATATCTAAAATCTATTTCTACATAGGCACAACACGAGTACTATGGTCACTTATTTACCATGTAATACAAGTTTAAATAGTGCATGTCATACTAACATGATCCACACTTAGATATCCAATGATAATCTTATAACACATATAATAAAAATATACATTCCTAATCCAAATATACATATATACTCAAAAATCTATATATAGATAAATAACTAGTTACCATTACTTAGATAAATAACATATTTTTATATAAAAACCATAATCATTGAATACAATAAAACACTTAATCCAATAATTAATGTCATAAATATAAAATTGAGATAACATGATACCATTTAGCAACAAACATTCATATATGTATATAAATCAATGCATAATTTCTATACAATGATATACGTCACTCTATAATTGGTCACTAGGACTAGGCCCTCACTCTCATTATATGATACATTCATACTAGAGATAGATGCTCCACCATCCCTATAATACCATAATCGATATTTGAATATAATCTATATATCTCATCTTGATACCAACTTGAGAAACACCTCTGCATGCTCTTATTATAGATGTATACAGTCATACACTATCTTTCTACCTACCCCACCCAGAACATGAGCTATAAGCATAGATAATATATTTAGCTCCACACATGCATTGTCCTTGTTATCATTTGTTCACCTATATGTTGTAGTAGTAATGTTAGCTCTATCAGATAGGTGGGCATGAACATCAAAACATATCTGGACCCCTCCACTAGTCTATCATCCACATAATCATCATAGATATGTCATGTTAGTACTCAGAGCATAGACTCAATGTTAGTTTTCCAATACTCTTCATCACCTATACCTAAACATACAAACATAATACAGAAGATACCTACCCAGATAAATAAGTTTATATATATATATATATATATATATATATATATATATATATATATATATATATATATATATAAGTACTCATAGCATAGACTCAATGTTAGTTTTCCAATACTCTTCATCACCTATACCTAAACATACAAACATAATACAAAAGATACCTACCCAAATAAATAAGTTATATATATATATATATATATATATATATATATATATGTATGTATGTATGTATGTATGTATGTATGTATGAAAACAACTACCCTCAACTACCTTAATGGGATCGACACCCACCACATTAATATGTGTGTGTGTGTGTGTGTGTCTGTTTGTCTGTGTGTGTGTGTGTGTGTGTGTGTGTGTGTGTGTGTGTGTGTGTGTGTGTGTGTGTGTGTGCGCGTGCGTATGTATTTTTATATGTATGTATGTATGTATGTATGTATATATGTATGTATGTGTGTGTGTGTGCATATATATATATATATATATATATATATGAAAACAACTACCCTCAACTACCTTAATGGGATCGACACCCACCACATCTTCCATAATAGCCCCACCTCCTAGAAATAATGGTGCCCATATATGTTTCACCCACCATGTTATGAATACACAAATCACTCCTACATCATCCACATTTAGTATACCAATCATTAAATCTTGCTCTATAAATGAAATTAGAGCTAGTTATGTTTTTAATTATTTGGGCCTGCTCCCTAGTATCACTAGACCTTGAGAATGCCTCACCAAAACCCATGTTACTGGTGGAATATCTTGAGCCACATCAAAATCAAATGTCACTCTCTCATACTAAAATCTCTTTAACACATTAAAATAATGGTAATGCATAAAATAAGTCACCCTAACCTATTTTAGTTAATACCATCCTTAGTCCATCCCTCAAATCCCCTATAAGGTCTTTAAATAATATATCTAGTAGTCAACCTATCCAACACCTGTCAACAACACATCATGCTCCTCATGGGCATAAAAACAATACTAGTCCATATATCTAAAAATATCTATGGGTGGGCCAAATACACTTATGGAAACCCCTATATTCTATCTATTGTAATAAGTTCATAATCCCAATAGTGAAATAATGTAAAATATCCAGTACCACTTACACATAAATCCTGAATTAAAGAATATAAATATTGATACAAGTGGGCCAACATAGTACGACACCATGACTATATGGTCTCATGATTATCTATGTTCTACACTATACCATGCATTTTGTATGTAATGAATACCTAAATCTCATCCATAATAATGAAAGAAACTAGTATCATTACCAAAAACTTTAGCAACCACAAAACATTGGTTGTGAGAGTCAAAGATAATAATACATCACTAATACTCCCTGACTAATAAGTCCTCAAAAGAATCATGGAAAAATACCCAAAGAAAACTCTTTAGCTCAATATCTAGTGACCCCATATAACATTGTCCTTTTAACAGTAATGGGAAATATTGAGATCCTATACCCATCCTCCAGCATCATAGTAATCTCCCTAATGGGTAACAAGAATTTATAGGTATCGGCATTCTACTTATCATATAATTATGTCATCATAATCTTGTTTCATGGAATCAGAGCTCAATATTCCACATATCCCAATCCCACAATATCATCCACCACCCTATCAACAACTATCAAGGGAAATCCCCATAAACACTCGATCATCATACCACTCTAAAACTCTCTCATATGCACATCCACACAAAACATATAGAAAAATCTTGAATTAGCTTTTGGGAATACAAAATAAACAATTATTAATAGTTATTAATCAAAAATAAAAAGTAAAAACCAATAAATTTAGCTTAGTAGACACTAGCGCTATATCTTGGATAATAGTGCTAGATAGTAACACCATGCCCATGACATTAGTGTCATAACTAAGACACTGGTGCCATAATTAGGACAATAATGCCATATTTTAAAATAGGTCCCTAAACTAATAAATTTTGATGAAAAATTAAAAAATGAAATTAGCGTACCAAAATAGGAAAAATGATAGATTATTTACCAGGGTAACCTCTTTCCCAACCCAAATAAATTCCTCCACCTCCTCATACCGAGTCACACTTACTCATCTCCTCAACATGTTTCTAATCTTAGAGAAAATAAATATTATAAAATGATGTTCCAAAACAATCAATCAAACTATTTAAACCATATATTAAAAATTCCACCTACTTAAGGTTAACTTGCATGTGAATTTCACCAACTAATACCAAACTCTTCCAAACATGATATCTCAATACTTGTATCTCTAAATTTCAACCCATTTTTTATGCATGTGACTTGGTAATGATATTCATCCATATGTACCATTTATACTATTATAATAATCAATCCAAATCCATAAAATGACAAAACATATATTTACTTAACAAGCTCAATATACACCAAAAATCTATCCTAATCTTGACTTCAAAACAATTTCATTACAATCACCAAATGAATAAAACTTAAAAAAATTTACCACTATTAAATATCACTAATAGCTTTACAAAAATCACTTTTATCTTAACACACTTACCATAGTCTTGAATCTCTCACCAAAAGGGGATCATACTATACAGATTCACATAGATCTATAGATACTCTTAAATATTCATATACACAAATTGACTCAATTTTACAAGGTTCCATGATATTTTTAGAGATTGGTTCAGATATACATGTGTACATACACAAATCTTGGTTCAAACACATAGATTGGTTTAGATATATATTTTCATAGACACACATATTGGTTTAGATATACATTTGAACATACACACAGATTGGTTCAGATATGCATTTGCATAAACAAATAGATTGGTTTAGATTTACATTTCCACAAACACATAGATTGTTTTAGATATATATTTACATAGACACATAGATTGGTTTAGATACAGATTTACATAGACACATATATTATTTTTTAAATAAATTTACATAGACATAGATTGGTTTAGATATGAACTTACATGAATATATAGATCAGCTAAGATATTGAGATACACAACTCAACTCATATTTGTAGGGTTTCATGATATTATTATATGTTAGTTTAGATACACAATCATATTATTTAGATATTAGGTTTAGGGGCATGATGCAATAAATATGTCCTCAATCCCATAGGATTATACTAGATTGTACAGATGGAATGGCAAGTTATACCATTCTCTATGTTCAAATTATCAAAATACACTTAGATTACCACTATTATGTCATAAGTATTTCACCAATTTGGGTGACATGGCCATTTGTATCGATTGATCCATATTTTTTCACCAGACCTATATTATATAGGTTAAGTGATAGTTTTAACCTCTAATTACAAATTACATTCTAAGATTCAATCTAGATACTAGAGTGGGGACAAGCAAGCTTTTTTCTCCACATTTTATATATTACATTTTTAGATTTAATTTAGATACCAGAGTGGGGAAAGAAGACCTTATTTCTCCATAGTTATAGATTACATTATTAGATTCAGTTTAATACTCAGACTTAGTACATGGGGCACCCACATTATAAATTTCCTCTTCACATACATCATTCACAATCATGTTCACTTATCTAGCCAAGAAGTTTGTTGAGTCTAGAGCACATCCACACAAGTAAATACAAGTATGTGTTTCTCTTTTTTTTAATCTAGTAATTTCATTTCATTAAATTAATAAAATAAAATGGGGGTAATTTATACACCCTAATTTGTTCAAGCAACCACAAGTATTATGTCTTTTTTTTCTCTTTCACAAGAAGGTCTAAGTGATGGATGTGACTCATATTCACATGGTCATGTTGATTTTTTTGGTCTTTCTTATGTCTTATTTTCCCTATTTATTTCACCCCTAATTTACTATGCCATCCCCTCCAAGTCAAGGAATCTCTAACCTGTTCTACCTAGTCTATACTTAGTTTTGTGGCCTCAAGACATTAGTGTCATAAGTGGACACTAGCAACATAATGCTAGTGTCCAACTTTGATTCTAGTGTCTAACAATTATTTTCTCACCATATTTTCCATACTAACCATTCCTTGAACCTTATCTTACGATTTTATCTCTTTTTTATGTATTGTTGGATTAAAAACAAGGTTATTACATTTAAATCAAATTTATTTTTATATAAATAGCCTCACAAGGCATTTTACATCTAGAACTTACTATCTTGGCACATAGTTAAATAAAATTAGTTAATAGTACATTTAAACATACTTCATACTACTCAAGAATCAAACGTATATTTTCATGCTTCATCAAATAAGGGACTAAGAAAAAGTCATTGTAGCATACCATGCATGTTTATTATGCACATTACCTAAGGCAGAACAACATCTTATCTGAGACCCTTATCATTATGGGTAGTGTAAACAATGACCAAGACAATAGGGGTTCTATTATGTGTGATCATAATATCCCACAATCCATTTTTAATTACTTTTATATTTGATCTTGTTTTTGTTTCATGTGTGCAGGTGTTGATTAGGTTTTCAAGAATAATCATGTAAACCAAGTCACATATAACGAAGTAGGGTTATGTTTACACATGAATAGGCTTGGAAGACTTAGGTATAGTTAGTCTCAAAAGGGTATATCAATCACTAAATAGAGTAAATTAGTGATAAAAGTGGACATTAGTACCATAATGCTACTACAAAATGTGTGGCACTCTTGTCCAAGAGGAATTTTGACACCTAAACCTTGTTTATGACATTGAGACATGTTCTTGTACTAGTTTTCAACTTCTAGATCCTTCATCTCAAGTATTTTATATCTAAGTTCTTATTTATCTCATTCATTGAAATTTTTATAAATATTCAATTAGATCATTTCTTTCAAAAATTAGTGGCTATATTTATTTCATATTCTATACCTTGATTTATTATACTCATCTTATTAAAAACCTAGGATTTACACTCCATAAACCTTAAAAAATTAATTCTTATAGAATGCCTTAGATAATGGTTAAGGTTAATAACATGATGTATATGTGCATTATGGGGTCGTTAAACAATGTAGAAGAGTGATCCCTTCACACATAAGGTGGTTAAAAGTTGTCAAAATTGTCATAGCATAGATCTAGAGATAATTGTGTAAAGGAGTGGTCAAAAGTGCACTATTGTAGCTTAAATATTAATTTATGTCTACAATCCCCGCTTTTATTAGAGTAACATAAAAAAGTGGAAGGAATAGATTAAAATTAAATATTTCTACCTACACTTATCTATGAAGTGTGGTTTTTAATATAGGCCACAATGTTGAACTGCTCTCCACACAAACCTGCAATGAAATGTATGTAATATTAGTCTTTACATAAGGTGAATATAAAAAATAAAAAGGAAATAAAATAGAGAATTATAATAAATGAATAGACCTATTTGGATACATTAACTATTATGTTTTCCTAGTGAAAACATTAGTGCAACAATAGTGATAGTAGAGGATAGTACCCTTGGAGTTTTTATTTGCATTAAATAGCTTGAATTGTATTGTGCATACCTAAATCCAAAACAATAGGTGAGTTTTATTAATAAATCAAGGTGTGATTGACTCCAAAATCACATACATAGATTAGTGAATTAATTTTTAATCCCTACATGAATCCCAATAGATTATTTTAGTGCAAAAATGGTGTGAATACTACTGAAAATAGTGAACTAATCATTCCAGATGCAATATAGTTCAATTCTAGTGAAAAAATGGAGCAGACATAGCATAAAATATTAATATAATATAGGTATATTGTATATTGTATATAAAATTGACAATGTCATGGATTTACTATTCCATCTATGAAATTGGTGCAAAATTTTGAGTAATAATGATGTTGTGTGTTACACACATGCCCTCAAACTGATATATGGTATATGTAGATTATACCAAATAATAAAAATTATTATTTTGAGCCAATATATGTGTTAAATTTAAAAAAAATGGTGTGAATGATGCCCCTAAACTAAGCACATTTTAGATAAAATTGTGTAGTTACTGAAACATGGACTTTAAAAATATTTCATACTATCCTAGGTAAATTGAGACTATGAGAAATTCTAGAAATGCATATTATTTAGAATTTGAAAAAAAATGTTAGGAAGGATAATATATTATTTATCTCTTTTCTAATAGGTTACTCATATACAAAATCACTTTCTATGCATTTCCTAAGACTGAGATAATGTTGATTGTGTAATGACCATTAAATTTTGTATGTGTGTTGATATGGGAGGTCTAGTCTCGAGGATAAAAATAGGTGAATTCCCTCTCTTTTAAGGTGATTTATTGATCCCCTAAATTAACTTAAGTGATCTGAGAAACACTTCAGGTGACAATTCGGGTGACGGTTCTACCCCAATTAGTGGTAGAACTTCCAAGAGCCATAACTTTTGAACCATAGCTCCATTTAACTCCCTGTTCAAACCGTTGGGAAGCTAAGAATGGGGATAACATAATGAGATGGAAAATACATTTTATATATGGTTTTTTGCCAGTAAAAGCCAATGGAAGTTCCCACAATTTCAATTTTAATAGTGTTATCTAAAAATAAAAAGTTTTTAAAAATAGTAATTTCTCAATTTCTATGTTATTTTAAATCATGGAAATCGAACCACTTCATCTCCCTCGAGATTGGTGACCTTAAACATCCTCCTCTTCCCTTAAAATTATGTATTAAAAAATATGTATCCTGAAAAGGAGATTAGACATCTCTTCCAAGAGATAAGCATATGTTTTCTACAATTTTATGAGCAATACAACATCTTTTCCCAGAGATAACATTATATGATTGTGTTATTTTGTTTTCTTAAATTATCTTTCAACAAAAACATCTGAGTTTTAGATCATTAAGTCAAAATGGAAAGTTTTATGATAGATTATTATGACATAATTATGTAAATCTAAGTAATATTTATAAGATGGATAATCATGGCATCATCATCATCTAGATAAATTGAGCATAGTAATAGTGTGATATAAATGTAAGGATAATTAGTCATTGCAAGACTAGAGATATGTGTTAGTATTTATACAATTAGATAAGTGATCAAACTAAGTATGTAATGTTGAATAAAAATACATAGGGAGGAATGAATGATATCCATTTTGGCATTGAAAGGACTAGGTGGATAAATGAATCCATCATGGCATTCAAATAAGATCAAAGAAGCAAGTGAGGTGTCACGACCATGACACAAAAAATCAAAGAGTATACATAAGGCACACAAAGCATGTAATTTAAGTCCAAGAAACACATACAATGGATATGTTAAAATGTCATTCACTCTAATAAAATCACACAAAAGGACATGTTCAAATTTCCTCCCACAAATAGAATAAACAAATTAAGGATTAGAGCCACACAAAATGACATGGTCAAATGTATAAATACACAAAATACACACACAAATACATATTCAAATGTACTCACATGCATATAAATAAAAAATGAAGGATTATATCTACATGAAAAATACATATTCAAATTTCCTCAATGGAAAAGAGAGAGTAGATATAAACCACAAATCTAGGAAATAAACATGAAAATTATGTGTGATAATATATGATTGATCAACAAAATCTAAGTTGTAACATGAGTAAATTTAATAATTGGGGAAAAAAGTAATATATCAAGATCTAAGTGAGTGAGCAATATATAAATATGTAAATAATAAAACTATGGGTAAGATACAATAGGCAAAGAAGGATAAAACCTATGTATAATATGCCCTGAGTGAGATAGCTCTTGAATATTGTATGTGGTTTGAAACTTAGTAGTGATATTCTAAGCTCACTGGGACAATATCAAGGTGATGGAAACTATAACATGGCACTCCTATCCAATAGGACACTCTTCTCCAATTGTTATTTACAAATGTCTAATAGTCACATTACTTGTAATTAAATAGAGAAGTGTTTTTCTTATGTAATCTTAAGTCACTCATGTACACTAATGTATCATATATGATATAATACTAACTAAAATAAGTATCAAATAGTTGTGAAAAAAATAAATGATGTACGACAAAGTACATGGAAGAATGCATAGGTCATGATTTTGGTATTTTATAGGATATTTTATTATTTTTTGTATTTTTTGATGTGTATGTTTGTGTGTTTGTGTGTGTTTCAAAAGTATGATAATATATAAATACAATCACACATTCAAAGGATATTGATAATCAAAATTTAGATTTGGTGGTACATCATTGAGTTTTGGATACTGGATCTGATCAAACTACTGTAAGTCATCATCATTATGGTCATCATACCATTCATAGTCTATAATTGTAGCCTTATATTTGGAATTTTTATGAATCTTGTGCATCCATATAGAATTTTAATCTAGTGTAAGAGGGATCATGTTTTATCTTGAGATATACTATATGCACATGATATTTTTATATTTTATCATTTACTGACACTTTCTTACAAAAACTTGTTGAGTTTCAATATCTCTAAGTACAATCTTTAAAGGGTTCACAAGGAAATGGATGAGCAGACTGATGGTGATTTGTGAAAGACATTATTGTTTATCTATCATACCCATATCCACTACACATCCCCCAAACTTAATAGCATAAGCAATCTTCTTCTTAATAACCACTAGATAAACCAAGACCTATATTTACCCATTATATCAACTTGAATTGATATAGTATATTTGGCATCCTAAAAAAATTCAAACTATGTCATACCAATTTGACATAATCTTAAATCTTTGGTACATGCTTCACAATTAAGATGACACAAGCTATCCTAGTTTAAAATTAAGGAATAAATTTTAAATGATGTTGAGGCATGTCAATATCATCATCTAAAATTATGAAAAAGTTTAGGATCATCATCACTACAAATAAAATTCCCATTTCAATCCAATAGGGAGGAACATTCATTGTTTACACTATTATGGCTTATAAGTATGCTTAAGTCTATATTTAGAGAAGCCACTGCTTAGATTTTTCCTTAGAGGGAAAATCTAATTTTCTAAAGTCCTAGATGAAGTAGAAGTCCTTTTAGCCTAGATTTTGATTCAACCATAGTTATCTTTGTAACTAAAAATAATCCCTTACAAATCATAAATATCTAAGGGAGAGATGGAGGCTTGACATGTTCTATTCAAGGTAATTATTAATAACCCTAGCTCTTTTATTTGATAGATATATATTTCATTCTTTTTTTTAATGTAAAACTCCTTATTTTAATATAATCTACACTTATACTTAGTGTGGATAGAGGGTTTTTACAACTTTCCATTTCCCATTTTAGATAACATAGGCCTCCATTTACCTACTATGTGGTTCCTTACTCCTTTTTAGTTTAGTCATCCCCTTTATTTGTATTTCTATCTTATAAATACTAAATTATATAAAAATTAGAAGTCCTAGTTAAGTTTGTTCCATTATATTGATTTCCTAGAGGCTTTGAAACCCTCTCCATTGATGTTTTTTTATAAGTACTCCTCTAACTAGGTTTAGTGGATCCATTTGGTCATAACCCAATATAATTAAGTGCCAATGAGCTCTATTTGATTTGAGGTCTCTAAGTATGAATATATTAGATAGGATAAGTTTCAGATTAATCATAACTAGTTGCATACATTATAGTGAACACAATGTGGACTAACCATTACTTTTCCTCCTTCAATAAACTATATTGATGAAAGTTAATAAATTTTTATTTATCTATTATTTTCATCACACTAGATTGATCTAGTTTCTCTAGTATAACTTATGTGCAATTTTATAAAAATTTACATCAATATATGTTGATATTTTTTAATTCATTATATTTTTTAATAGGTTACATGAATGCAAGTCAATCTAGTTTAATTTTATACATTTTTCAATCAAGGAACTATATCAACTAGGATTGTGTTTGGCTAAAATTGTGTCTATTTTAAGTCTAAATAAAAATAAAGAAGAAGGATAGGGATAAGTGATTAGAATGAACCTGGATTGGTTTCCACATCATATCCAAAAGTTGTGATCACTTCTATTTGGCTGGGGAGGACTACCTGTAGGTAAGAAAGAACTACCACAAAAATATCTATTAGTAGATATATGAGTGGGCTGCCAAGATATGCACTTTTTCTAGGAAGTGCCCTAACTTACTTAGAGATGACAGTTCACTTTTGAGAAACAAAAGAGTAATAAATATCAAAGAGAGAGGAAAAGATAGATTAAAAGATAGATATGTTACCATTGTTCACAACCTGAGTGTAGCAAAGAGTAATAAAGTGTAGGTGATATATTTAGTTTGTATTTTAGAATTTGTTTGGGAAAGTTTTAGTGAGGTTACTAAAAATCCATAGTTGTCGATGTTGGTTAGTTTGTCAAGGCCAGTGAGAAAGTGTGATCGATATCAGTTGGGTGACCGATGTCAGTAGGGGCAATAGTTTCCTAAGAACTTGTAGAAGGCTTTTTTGGGTTTGGGAAATAGTTTTGATCAGTTCTAAAAGGTTAGGGAGAGTTTCAAGCGAGAGATTATTATTTGGATGGGTTTGGTTAGAGGTTTAGTGTGTTAGAACAAGGGGAAATAAGTGGGGAAGCTTTATAACTCCTTCATGAGGTTTTTGTTAGGAATGTGTAAAATAATAAATAGTAGATATAAAGTGATTATAAATATATTTCTTAAAGACTTACAGAATAATTGATGTACTTAGCTAAAGAGGTGATTGAATGATAAGTGTCTAATGGATGGCTCCTATAAGGATTGCCAAACCAATGCCTTGAATAAAGGAAACAAGAGTGTGTTATTAGTTCTCAAGAGCTTGGTTCTTAATCTGGATTGACTTCTACAAGGTAAAAATAAGATAAGATATGGAAATTTAGATTCCTAAAAGTTTGTATATGAATAAAATGAGTTTTCTTGATTTTTTTGACCTAAACATTAGTTTGGAGTTTGGCTTAAGTAACTGATGTTGGTGATCTTATCGACATCAGTCATGGGTTGATTAACATTAGTGATATGAGAGTAGTTAAAAGGGATATTTTTAGCCTATTTTATATTCTTTATCATGTCAAGTGTGGTATCCATTAGGAAAAAGTAAAAGTAGGAGGTTAAGAAGGATGTAAATGGTTAGGAATTTATTTTTGGGGTGAGAACAAGTCATGGGTAGTTAGGATAAGGGGACTAAGTCTTGAGGTGACTCAAAGGGTAAGAATTAGTCTTAGGATGAGGTGTCCATGTAAGGTGGCATAAGTGTTTTTTAATTAACTTAATTTAATATTTTAAATTAATTAAATGTGTGAGGGGTAAAAGCATGGGTTAGGAAGGCTAATTATTATTATTGAAAAGGGGATTAAGGGGGGTTTCAACATAGGGAGTTACACATATGTGTGACATAATTTTGGTGTCTACATTTTCCCTTTTTTGTCTTGTAATTTTCACTAACAAATTTCAAGACAAAAACAAGAGTTATATGATCTAGGTAATAGATGAGGTATCCCCCCTAAAAATGGGAAATGATAGAGGAGAAACCAAAATTAGGCACCAGTTTGATAAGAAGTGAATTGGGTGAGTGGATGAGAACATTGTATCACTACTTGTGTGTATACTATTATGAGTTATAGTCAAAAAAATCAAGAACAAGTAAGGTAGAGGAGGAATCAGATAGAAATAACTAAATCATAGCTTGTAAGTGATAGCTGATAAGGTCAAAATAATCAAAGTTATAGCTCCAATGGTCCATGTGTGTCAGGTATCTGAGGTAAGAAGTGCCCCTAGGAAACATAAAAGGTTACAAATGATAGGAATAGCTTGGTAACCATCCAAAACACTTAATATACATATGTGTGTACAATATACAACTATATCAAGATAGCATAAGCAATCAAAATAAGCAATACAAGGTTGGTTTAAAAAGGTCAATGATCAAGGTGATATTCGTGATATTCAATAAAAGTCATTATGGGTGAAGATTTTAGTGATCTCTAACGATGGTTGTAATGGTTGGTAAAATATATGTGATCTTCAGGTTGGTTACCATGATTAGGGAGATATTCATGGTTTCTAAGTTGGTTTCCATGGTCAGGGAGTTATTCATGATCTCCAAGTTTCCCCAAATTAGAGGTAGAGTCCAAAGGGTTGTGATTATTGGTAAAAACTATAAATCAAGGGTGTTGATGTCAGTTATGCCACTGATGTTGATAGGAAATTGTGTCGATGTTGATGCCTTAGGTTAAGGATGATGACATCGGTGGGTGACCAAACCTAATAAAAATGGGCTTGGTGGCCCACCAAAACTCATTTGCAACATTTGATTGTTGAAAAAGAGAGATGAGTGTTGGTGTGATGGAAGAGCTAGGAGGGGACCTATTTAGAGGTGCATCACCATAAGTGCTAGTTATTCTAGCCTAGAGGAGACAAAGAGATGAGGTAAGATTCTTGTCAAGTTATATTTGAATTTAAGTTTGTTAATTTTTTATTTTAGGATGAATTTAAAGTTTGGGGGGAAAGAATGCTATTAGAGGGGTAGGAAATGAGGTGAGGGTAGGTTTAGATGAATTTAGGAGGGGTCTAGGGGTAGTTTTTAGTTTTAAAATTTAAAGTTGGGAGATAGGTTGTTCGGCACTAGGGCTGAACTAGTCACTAATGTCGATGGGATCCATCGATGTCAGCTGACATGATGCCAATGTCGATGGGGTTTAAAAATGTTGGGTGACATAAAGTGCTGATATCAGCATACAAAATTGATGTTGGTGACCTTAAAGAATCTAAAATAGGAAAAAAGGTTAATTTTGGATCCATTATTGATGTAGTTAATGAACCTAATGGCTGAGATAGCCTCAGAAGACCTTATGTTAATTGAGTGCTACCTACATAGCCTGCTTGATGGCCTTAGGCCAATGTAGTTCTCCCAATGTGTAGGCAAAAAAATTTAAGGTATGGTTAAAAGTGTGTTAGGGGAAATGGTTAAGAAAGGATAGGTTGAAATAGGTTAAGGGACCTAAGGGTTAAAAGATAGGTCATAGGGTCAAAGGTTAGAGATATAAGTTGTGAGGCCTAGAGTTGTAATAGGTAGTTGGGCCTAGGGTGGAAAGAGAGGCAATAAGGCCTAGGGTGGAGATGGGAGATCAAGTTAGATAGTTAGATGGGTATATGGCTGAGATAACCTTAAAATACCCCATGTTGATTGGTTGATACCTACATATCCTAGTTGAGGGCCTCAAGCCAATGTAGTTCTCCCAAAGAGAAGGGAAAGAAGCAGTGGTAGGTTATATAATAAATTATGTGACTTGAGGTGTGTGTGTGTGTGTGTATGGATGTAGGCTAGGTAGGAGTTGATGTTATGGGATCACCTACATATGTTGTTGATGTGGATGAGGAGAGATGTTATCCCAAATTAGTGAGAGCACATGACAACCATAGGTTTAAGGTGGTGCGATGATATTATAGAGTTACATGGGATGTGAGTTTGATTATAAGATTGATTGAGAGGTAGGATCACACCACCAACACCTTCTATTTGCTAACCAGAGAGTTGATAGTGACACAAGAGGATGTGTATAGGATTTTATGATTGCCAATCTAGGATAAAGAGCTCTTCTCATGTTTAAGAGAGGAGTATGATATTCACATGGTGAAATTATTTGGAGAGGATGTTAATGAGGTGACCAATCTTTCAGTGAGCTTTGCCTATGAGCTATTGTATATTGCTGATGAGGAGTAGTATTGGTTGAGCATCCTAATGATGATATGGATTATAGTGTATGCACTACCAAACATAGATGGTGGGAGATTTCTTATTATGTTGATAGGTGTTCTGGTAGAGATGGTTGAGAGGTGGACTATATTTGTATGGGAACTAGCTTTTCTAGCATAGTTATATAGAGTGTTATGGGGGTTGATACTACAACAATTATATAGTTTATGTGTTGGGAATTTACTCTATTATTGGGCATATTAGCATATCATCATGACATGACCATTAGGGTTACCTACCATGATTATAGCTGATTTCAAGGTTGGTTTTAGATGGTGGACTAATGGTATGGCCCAAACCCAAGTATATGGCATAGTGTAAGATATTGATCATTCTAGGTGCATGATATAGGGATTAATACCTATAGATATTATGTGGAGACCCTACTTGGCATACACTTCATTCAAAGGATAGGAAAAGTAGCTTGTTGGTTTATAGAGCACATTATGGGTCAAAGGGAGATGAGTTGGTGAGCTAGAGATGATACTCATGGCATGGTTAGGATATAGTTCAAATTGCTATAAGATGTACCTCCTACATTACCTTGATATAAGAGGGATGATATAGAATCACCTCTACCCTTTCCCTAAGAGATAGATGGCCCAAATTTTGAGGAACTACCAGCAGGGCCAGGTTTAGTATATCCTAGATACATAGTGGTGTAACTTGTGTGGTGGATAAGTTTATATCCCATAATTTAGGTCAAGAGGCCAGCACTAGATTTATAAGGAGTGATGAGAAAGAGAGATGCAACTGTATAGGCCTAATATTTAGTGATATATGCATAAGATGTATTAGTATAGGCCTAAGATGTGATAGTATAGGCTGAAGATGAAGCTCAAGCATAGGTATTGGTTTTACATGGATAGGTGGTGACATTTTAGGGCTAGGTTGGGGCATTATAGGGTTAGGTCAGGGTATTGCAAGTTTAGGTTACTACACTAATAATAGAGAGGGATAGTTTGAGAGTAGTAGGTCAGGATACTCCTCTTCCACCATAGAGACCAATATAGGTCAGGCCTTTAGTAGGTGTGATGGGACCACCACAGAATATATCTCTAGTGAGGTACAACACTACCCTTGATGAGATTACTTATTATAAAAGGGACATTAGGGAGTTCTCATGGATTTAGAGGTATTTTGAGTTTAGACATCAAGAGAGATTAGTGACATGTGCCATGATTTGTAGCTCACGTAGATGCAAATAGGTAGAGAGTGGTGATGACACTACTTCTTCACAACCATGTGTATAGCCTCAACGATTTTGAATGATATATTTTTTTATTATTATATGTGTTGTATACACACCAACCTATGATCTGAAGATGAGAGATGTATATTGTTATGATGTATTGATGTACATTCATATTTAGTTCATATATATATATATATATATATATATATATATATATATATATATATATATATATATATATATTATATATATATATATATATATATGTGAGATGTGTTATTTTGAGAGGCATAATTGTGATGGTGATGATGTTGATCTTATTATAATGATGTGAATTTTTATGTTGTGTGAGTGTTATGTTAATGTTGAGCATGTTAGTTGAGTTAGACTAGCATTTCCCATATGTGTGATGGTATGTGCGTAGTTTATTTATTAGCTTCATCTTAGCATTTTTCCATATTTGTGATGGTGTATGCTTAAAATGAATAGGTTGGGTATGTTATTTTATTCTAGAATTTTTCCATATTTTTGATGGTGTATGCCTAAAATAAATGGAGTAGGATATTTATGTTATTGTTTATATGAAGTTTTCATCTCATTAGAGAGATCGACATGTGATTGGGATGGGAAATAAAGTGGTAGAATGCTTGTGTACTAGCAAAGACCATAATCATAATATAAATAGGCTTATAAATATAAGCCTCTTTCATGATTTGCATCATTTGACCATTTTATTTTGTAGAGAAGCATTGTGTTCACCCTATATTAAGTGAGTTCAAAGTCCCTTGAAAGAGTATGAGGGGAAAAGAGTAAAATGAGTGAAAGTGTTTGGGTAGTGTAACCTTTAAAGTGGGGATGATATGCCCCTACTATGGGTGACTTGAGAACTACTATAGGCAATTCCATGACTTAAAGATTTTTTTTTGTGTAAGCTGATCAATGCAAGAAGCATTCAATGGGATTTTGTTTATGTTGAGGCCATATGAAGCTAATAAATATGAGAAGTTTTTTGTTTTATTATTTATTTTGTATTTCCCTTGATAACAAAACTTGGCCTAGCCATCCTTCAATGGAGTGGTCTAAGAATTTATTTTTTGAGTTTAAATAACTATCCTTGAAGGGAGTAGTCTATTGATATTATCAAAGAGAAGGCACATAGTTGTCCTTAAAGGTATAATTCTACATTGAGAATCATGACTTGATAGATTTGAAATTTTATAAACATCCCATATTTTTTAACTTTTAGTCATAGACAATACTATAGAGGCTTAGGGATTTTCCACTTTGAAGGTGAAACTATAGTACTTCATAGGTTAACTATGTAAGAGTAAGGGTTAAGAGGAAGGGAGATGAATGTAATAGGGGTGATTAAGGGATGATCTCAAGTTAAACATGAGGTGAAGCATCACTTGATTCAGAAAACAATGGTCATAGGTGTAAGGCATTTGAAGGCTTGGGTTCTGGCTTTCCTTTAAGAGAAGACAAGTGATAAGTTCCTAATCCATACTTTTGAGTTATGATGTAGGGTCTAAGACAATTAGGAGCAAAATTACCCTATTTAATTTTCTCCATATTTTTCACAAGTTGATTTTTTTAAGATGAGATCTCTAATATTGAAATCTCTCTCTTTGAGGTTTTTCTTGTAAGCACATTTGATATGCTCTTGATATATTTAGAGGTGGGTGACGGCTATGAGATGATGCTCATCAAGAAACTTGAGTTGAGAGAAATGCTTTTGGTGAAATTCATCATTAGTAAGTGTGTCTTTTAGAGAAATTCAAAGAGAAGGAATTTGAACCTCAAGAAGCAAAACAACCTCCATCCCATAGACCAAGGAAAAAGGCATAACACTTGTAGGCATTTGAATGCTAGTGTAGTAAGCCCATAAATCAAAGTGAATGTGTGTGTGTCAATCATTTCCTATATAATTGACTACCTTCATTAGAATTTTGGTCAATATTTTGTTATAAGCTTTTGCCTATCCATTTGTATGTGGATAGTATGGTGATGAGAAGCTTAATTTGATTCCAAAGGTATCACAAAGAATTTGGACAATATTATTTTTGAAAGATTTGTTGTTATCTATTATAATTTTATGTGGGACACCAAAATGATAGATGTTGTGATGGTTGATAAAGTCAACAATTTTTTTAGCCTTAGTGGAGATGAGAGGAATGGCCTCAATGCACTTTTTGAATTATTCAATGATATTAATGATATAACAATGACAGAGGGATGAATGAGGGTTAATCTCACCAATTAGATCCAAGCCCTATTAGGAGAAGGGCTAGAAGTCTTTGGAAACTTGTAATGCATGACTTGGAATGTGAAGGAGGTTAGTATGTTATTGACATTTGATGCAATTCCAAATTTAATCACCATAGTCTTGATGGAGTGTTAGCCAATAATATCCAAGTCAAAGGATATGCTTGGTAACTACATGACCATTGAAATGTCCACCACAAATCCCATCATGGACTTCCCTAATAGCGACGGAAGTCTCAATACTAGTGAGGCATCTAAGGAGGAGACCATCAAAACCTCACTTGTAGATGTCCCCCTAGTATAGAGTAATGAGTAGAACATTTTATGAAGGCATGTATCCCATTATTAGAGAGACTAAAAAGGGTAATAGAAAAGGAAAGATAATGCCTGAGTTGCTTGTACCATAAGTCATGTGGGTTATATGTTACATTTTTGATAAAAAGGATGTTACTTGATACATAGGAGGGTAATCCTAAGTGATGTACCAAGACATAGATTTTTGAGGAAGAGGGTGAAGAGGGTATGTGTGAAGTAGGTGAAGCCATTATGTCAGTGAACTTGTTTATTGATCAATAGTTTTTAAGAGATAGGATTGAAATGATCCCAATAACATATCTACATGATGTTTATACCACTGCAAAATTTTATTTTTTCATACATAGGAACCATTAACTTGATTAACTACTAGCTAAGAAATACCAATAATTGTTATTGATTTGATACCCAAGAAGATAGTCATTTGAATCCCTAAGATTAAAGACTCATATTTAGCCATATTGTTAGTACATTAAAAATCTAGTTTAAATGATAAAGGCATAGGCTCACAATCTATAGGAATAAGAATGATCCCTGCATCCCCACTGTATTGTCATTTGGACCCATCAAAGAACATCATCATTTGATAGGAGACATCATTGGTGGAGAGCATTGTAATGGATTCATCAGGGAATTTGAGGTTTGAAGGTTGGTTGTCAATTAAAGGGGTGGTAGCTAACTATTCATCAATCATTTTCCCCTTGATAGAGTTTTATTGAATAAACTCTAAGTAAAATTTAGCATGGATCATGAGCCACTGAGCTACATGTTGGTTGTGATATGGCTTGTAATGCATGTATTTGAGGGGAAAAATGTGGGTGACCATGTAGGTTTTGTTATTTAAGAGGTAATGGTGGAGCTTGGAGGTTGAAAATGCCAACACGAGGCAAAGATTTTTGGTATGGGTATATTGAGTCTCATAATTAATAATTTTGTGGCTTATGTAGTAAAGTTCCTATTATTGATGTTGATCATCTCAATGTCCAATCATAGCACCCATAGAATGGTCAATTGTAGAGATGTAAAGGTACAAAGGATATTTTTCCTTAGGTGGAATAAGAGCTGGTGGGGAAAGGAGATAATGTTTGAGTGCATCAAATGCTTCCTGGTAATCTATATTCCAATGAAAGGAGACATATTTTTTGAGGAGATGGTGAAAGGGTTGGCAACAATCTGACAACTTGGAGATGAAGCGGTATATTCACTGAAATTTGCCTTGTAGGCTATGAAGTTGTTTGATATTATTAGGTGGAGGCATCTCTAGTATTTATCAAACCTTATCAAGGTTAAATTCAATACCACAAAGAGAAATGATAAATCCTAAGAGCTTACCGAAAAGGACACCAAAGACACATTTCTTTGGGTTTAGTCAAACTTTATATTGGAAGAGATGAGTAAATATGATTTTGAGAATCATCAAGTGATTGTGGCAAAGTTTAGACTTTATTAGTAAGTCACCCATGTTGTATTCCATAATTTTGTGTAGAATATCATAGAAGATATAAGTCATAGCACATTAGTAGGTGGCACCAACATTCTTTAGACCAAAAGGCATGACCCGATAACAAAAATTGCCCCATGGGGTAATGAAAGTTGTCTTGTGTTAATCCTTGGGAGTAATGAGGATTTGCTTATATCTTGAGAACCCATCCATAAGTGATATCATCTCATGTCTGGTTGTTATATCAACAAGTTGGTTGATATATGGCAATGGGAAGTTACCTTTTGGAAACACGAGGTTTAGGTCATGGTAGTCAGTGCAAATGTAGATTCCTTCAGTCAATTTAATGACAGGAAAAATATTGGAAACCCATTATGGGTAGTTGATGGGTTGGATAAAGTTAATAGAAAGGAGGTATTAGAACTCTTCTTTGACAAGGAGAGCAATACAAGGATTCATTTTTTGAAGCTTCTACTTAACAGGTTTAGCATCTCAATTGATGATAATGTTATGGGTGATGATAGAGGGGTTAATACCAAGCATGTCATTATAAGACCAAGCAAAGGATTTGCTATGGTTATTAATAAATGTGGAATAATTAGCTTGCTAAGAGGAATCTAAAGATTGTCCAATCTTGAAGATTTGGGGGTTATCATGAGAGGGAAAATTGATGTTAATGGTTGATTCATTTAACATAACTTGTGTTTTATATGTGAGTGATCATTGGATATATGAATCATCCACACCCATGTATATGATAATAGAATCATCATCTTGACATTAGATAGTTTTAATAGTGAGAGAGTCTTCATTAATCATTTTAGGATGAATGAGAGGAAGGGACCTTGTTTCCTTACCCTAGTAATAGGTGAGAGGCCCCAAGTGGATGGTATTTATTAAAAAAAAATTAGGAGGTATAGATATCTTTGATTTGGTAGGTGATGGTGGAGAAGAAGGTGGAGAAGGAGAGATCGAATCTTAAATAATTGGTATATGGGAAGTTTTTTTGAGTTTAGTTGGTTCATCATGACCCACTCCATGCCTCTTTTTGTCATTTTCAATGGTTTTGCTAGTGGGATATTTAATGGGCGTATGAACACCCTACTCATAATGACCCAAACCAAATCCTTTCTAAGAACACCTATAAAGATAGGTGTGAGTGAAATTAGGCTTCCTCAGAAAAGAAAATTCATAGGTAAATGGTTGTGGTGAAGAGGATGGATTGCCAATAGGGGGAGCCTGATCAATTCCCTCATATATGAATTAATTTCAAAGGTTAGGGGATCCATAAGGGATGACCATCCCAATATGAGGATTATAATTTGGGTGCATATGAATCTTTCCATACTCTTATGGAGTATAGAACATCGAGCATCAACATATGATATTATCTGAGTGACAAACATTTAAAAGTTTCCTCCGTGGGATCTTTGTTAGGAATTTGTGTTACTAGTATCTGTATAATTGGGGTAGTGGATCTTGTGGAAGATTTAAAATTATTATGTAGAGAATATGATGTCTTTAAAGGAATGAGAACATCATTAGGACTATAAGTCATATTGCATGTTTTAAATAGAGGTGTGTTAATAGGTATAACATGTACTTTCCCATTGTGCTCAAAATTGACACAATGATGCAAAGTTGAGGGTACACATGCCATAGCATGTATCCATAGTCATCCATGTAGTATGTTATATTGGAACTCTCCTTTTATAACATAAAGTAACTTATTAATTATGTAGGGACCTATATGGATATGTAAGACATTAGTGCCCATCATAGTAGCTTTGGTATCATTAAAGGAGTAGAGCAATGCATTAGTTTAAGACATGCAATTATTGAGAAGAGCTAGCTATTTATAAGCATGGGTGGAAATAATATTAATACTATTTCCCCCATTGATCATGCCTCTTTTGACATGAGTTTGATAAATATATGTGGTAATAAAAATCGCAGAATCTTGTTCTTTAGGGTGTTGAGGTGGAATTTATAGATTACTAATGGAAATCAGGGAAATGGAAATAAGAGAGTTGACCAAAGCTGAAATAGGTTGGGGATCATCAGGTTGTACCTCAACCACCTATAAGGCACTAATCAAAGGTTCATAGTGTTGAGGTGAGTTTTGGATTAACTCATATAAGGACATTTTCATAAGAGTTTGGTGAAGCTATTTCACCATTGAGCTTTGAATAATGTCTAAAGATTTTGGTTTTAGGACACCCAAGATGGAAATCTTGGGATTCAAAGGAGGAGTGTCTTTTGAAAAGGGATGAACCTAAGGAGTAGAAACCTTTTCCTTACCTTTATATTTTTAATTTTGTGATCACGTGGCCACAATAACTATGTTGATCTGAAACATAGGTGAAGGAGGTGAAAAAGGGGGTATGACAACGTATTTGGGTTTGAATTTAGGTTGAAAAGTATGAGGCATTGTGGATGCCAAAGGTGGAATAGGAAGGTTAATGAGAGTATCAGCAAAGAGAGTGTCAACATCAAAGTATTACCAAATGACTATTATGAGAGCTTTACAACTCTTAGTATCATGTCTAAGTGAATGTTGATATAGACATACTTGTGTATCATTAAACTAGGATGACTTCAGTCTAAGAGGGCTATAAAGCTTAATGTGAGGAACAGTTATTATAGAAGATTGCAAAAACTAACATAGGAAAAAGATCTGAGACCTTGTGAGTGGGCTAGCACTTGTTGTAGCAATAAGAGTGGACACCTTTTATTTAAGAGTCATAGGGGTGATTTTATGTGGATCCTTATTTGGTGGTGGTGGAGTTACATTTTTTGTTGACACTTTCTTGGTGTTAGGTATCATGGTGTTAGATGTGAAAGGCCTACAAAGTGGTAGAGGTAGTATAGCCTTTTGTTTCACTTGAATTGGTGATACTCCAACTAAAGTAGAGGGGTGTGGTCCCAAAATTTATGGTAAAGTTGAGGGTTGAATGGCGAAGGATTGGTGACATCTAGGAAGCTTAAAATTTTTCTATAATTTAGGCCATGAAACTCTAACTTGTGGTTAGAGAGTTAGATCTAATTTCACCTATGGATGAATTAGATTAGAGATGGGATGTATACCTAAGGACATAATATACTTTAATGTGGTAGATGCCTAAAAGGTTGAGGGTTCTGACATAGATGGATGAGCTTCTAGTGATTTTGGTGAAGAAACTATGGCTGTATCAAAGACCTTGGGGTAAAGGGTAGTGAGAAGGTTGGCAGAAAAGTTAGACACTCATTGTGTAGGATAAGGAGTTTTAAGTTGATCTGAAAATGCTGCATGATCTATAATCATAGAGTTAAGAAATTCTAGATGTTTCACCAACTGGAAAAATGGTATAGATGAAGTTTACATAGGCCTTACGATTGCTTATTTAGAAGATTGAGGTGATTGAGAAACAGGAAAATTATTGTTCTCAGCTACCTCAAGCCAAAGATGAGAAAGAGCCACAATAGGGTCTTCTTTGATAGAGACAAGATAAGAGACATGATCTTCTATGGGTGGAGGAGAGTTAGGCTAAGAGAGTTCCTCGAGGGGGTAGAGCATACGTATAATTGATCCCTCAACATGTGGGTGAGGAATAGGTAAAGTATGATCCTCTATAGGTAAAAGAAGTGGTAAAAGGGGTAGAATTAGAGTAGGCACAATAGGTCTCTCATCTAATGTAGGAGTAGATAGCATTGACTCTTATAGGTGAAAAGGTGGAGTAGATGGGGTATTACTCTCTATCGATGGAGGAGAGGTAGGTGAAGAGGGTTCCTCAAGAGTGTATAACATAGGAATGATGTTCCCCTCAACATGTAGTTGAAAAATGGGTAAGGCATGGTCTTCAAGTGGTAAGAGTATAGGTAACATTGATGTAAAAAGAACTAGAAATACAAGCTCCTCTTATGGTAAAAGGAGTGGTAAAGGAGGCTCTTCCTCATGTAGGAGTAGAAAGGGTGAAATAGGCTCTTCTACCTAAGGAGTAAGAATGAGAGAAATAAATTCCACTAACTATGGGAGAGGATTCAATAAAATGAGTGCCTCCTATTGTGGGAAAGGTTAAACTAGAGGTAAAGGAAAGACCATATTAACTGTGGATATTATGATCACATGAGTTAGTCATCGTCTGAACAATAATTTGATTGGATCAATGGTTAGGAAAAGGTTGTTTGAACACATCCATATTTTGATTAGTAGGCACATTAGGATTATCCAAGATGACATCATCCCTATCAAGCATGTCTTGAACAATGTTCTTAAATGTTTTACAGTTATTAGAATTGTGGCCTTTAACTTGATGGTAGAAACAAAACTCATATTCCTTATACCAAGTTGGAATAGGATGGGAGGGGTCAAAATTTATAGGAGGTTTGATTTGAGGAAGGGTTATGACACCTTGTTACAATAGTTTTTCCAAAACGAAAGTATATGACTCCCCAATGAGAGTGTATTGTCTTTATTCATATCATTGTTGGAATTTCTTGGTTGGGTTTTAGGAATTTGAGGAGTTAGGTTGGTTTGTGATTATGGAAGATGATAATTTAATGACCACTACATTAGCAAAGCCTTTAGATTTTTGGTTAGAAGGAGATCTTTTGGAAGAAGAAGAGTCATTCAATTTGGAATTGGCATTCTTACTATGTAACTTGACTCTACCTTCGTCTATAGCCCAAATCTTGATTTTTTCTACCATTGTAAAGACCTCATCAAATGTGTGTAAAGTTTGTACTTAGAGTGTGGATGAAATGTGCCTAGCACATGCCCTTGAGAAGACATTAATAAGCTTAGGTTGGGGTAAGGAGGAGAGTTGATTGATCAATCCTCTCTAGTGAGTAACAAAATCTATGATAGATAGGTCATCAAATTGTATAATAGAATAAAGGTATATAATAGAAACCCTTTTAGAAATGTTAATAGAGAAACGGTCTAGGAATATTTGTGTGAGTTGGTTAAATGAGAGAAGGGAGTGTTGAGTTATAGAGCTATACTAATGTAGGGCAGCACCTAAAAGAGACATAGGTAAAGTGTGAATTAATAATGCATGATCGTACCATATTAAATATCAAGCATGTCCAAATTCTTGAAAATGTTGTTGCGGGTCCTATTTACTCTAGAAACAAGTAAATTTGGGGAGTTCCCATTAGCTTGGATAAGGGTGAATAGGCTCAAAAGGATCGATGGGTTCATTACATATCTAATCATAAGATAACACATTCTTTGAACTTAGAATGAATGTCTTTAGATTAGAAATCGTGTCCATCAATATCTTATTGAGGTTGGGAGGGGGATTGGTTTGGGAGATACCCCCTAAGTTATAGGGAACCTGATAGGAAGTAGAGGGACTGTATAACATAGTTTGATGAGGTTGTGTTGGAATAACATAAGGATAATGAGTCATGGGTTAGGGGATAGAAATAAAATGGGCTTGTCCCATTAGGTTAGAGACTATGCTTTGGTTGTATGTTTCTATTATAGGTTGGGTTATTGGCATGGTTATAATAGATAATGGGTGAGTCGTAACTTAGGTAATTATAGGTTCAAGAGTAGATGAAATAGGTAACACCAAATTTTGAATTGGGGTGAGACTTGATTGAATTGTTTGTGGTTGGGAAAGTAGGGAAGTCATGCAAGAGTTTAAGTGTGATTGGGTAGTTGATGATGCTAAACATTAGACATTGTTTATGGTTGGGTTACTTGTTAAATTGGTGGTTTGAGTAACCATGGGGAAAATAGTGGAGATAGTTGAAACTAAATTTGTCCCCATTAGAATTGTTGGCATACCATATAGTGGGTCACCCAAAGAATTGAGGGTTTGGCCCATGGCAAGGTAATTTTTCAAGGATTCCACATTGTAATCAAGAAATTTAGCAAAATCTTGATCTCCTTCAGGCACAATGGGAATTTAGTTGGGGCTAGGAGTATGCCCTATATCTAAAGTATGGTCCCTGATAGAATTAACAACAAGAGGGGAAGGTGGAAGTGGTTGTTGGCTTATGTAATCAGTAATAATTTTGGCTTGGGCTCACATCAATACCATGCATGAGGTATAAATAGTCTTAATACTTTGTATTAGTGACAAAATAAGGAAAAACTAGGTTTGAGTGTAGGTAAGAAAGTTATTTTAGCTTTCTATTTTGAGAAAACTAAAATTACACAGTCATCAATGTCAGTCTCTTGACCGATGTTGATAGTAAAAGTCTACCGATGTCATTGGAATTAAACAATGTCGATAGGCTTAAGTCTACCAATGTTGATGGAATTAATCAATATTGATCACTGTGATATCTTGGGAGATGAAAAATATAACATTTTAGAAAACTAGAGGTAAAATCTAGGTAAAATAGAGGATGCAAGAGGTCTATGTAAGAAGAAAGAACATTCAAAAAACTTGATATAATAGGTTATACAACTTGAGTATTACAAATAGTGTCAATTTTGTGAATCAATGGAAAAACATCCTTACCAACTCTAAAATATAGAAGGAAATAAAAAAGTAGAAAATAAACATAAATTCACTAATTATTAACTCCTAAAGATTAATTTTAGTCTCGTGTTGGATTATGCCTTAATCAGATAGTGAGAAGAGAATTTGGTTAATAGGTAGTGAAAAGCAATCTAGAGATAGTTTTAGGTTAGTTTTAGTGCTCAAGAGGAAATCTATGTTAGACCAGGTACATGGATTTTTATAAGAGCTTGCTCCTCATGATTCATGGACCTAAATCCAAGCTAAGTTGATTATCCAAAATATACCTTCTGCCTAGATTTTATTCTATGTCAGAGAATCGAGTGGGTTATCCCCTTGATGGCGAAATCCAAGTAAGATAGTCAGGTAGGGTAAGGTGATCCACCAGGTGATGAAATCATAATGAACCTTATCTTAGGTGAGTTTAGATGTTTTTTTTTGTGAGTGTGATCTGGGTGTGCAACATAGGTTCAATAAAATTCATTCATAATTCTTGTAATTAACAAGGTGAGATAATATACAACAAGCAAACAATGAAGTATAGTAAGTTTTAAACCCAAATCTAAAATGTTTAGATTAGAATGTAAACAATGATGAAATAGGTGTAGAGAATGAAATTAATTATCCTAATGTGCATTAAAGAAAGAAATAAATAAGAGATTCTTTTAACTTGTAAGAAAAATGATAAATTGTTAATAGAGGCAAAGAGAAAAGAAGAGTGGCAAGGAAGAAGAAATTTTAGTTTATTGCCCTTAAACAAAAATAAAATGTTAAATTTTTTGCTTTGAGGGAGAAAAGAAGGATAACGTGCAATAAATGAAAATTTCACTATAATTCACCTATATGAATGCTTTAAACAAGCAATGAACCCAAGGAAAACTCTAGGGTCCCATTGAGTGTGCCATAAATGTTTCATTAAAACTATGTTTATTTCAAGTCTAATGAAAAATAAAGAAGGATAGGGAGAAGTGATTAGAATGAACCTGGATTGGTTTTCACACCTTATCTAGACATTGTGATCACTCCTCTTTGGCTAGGGAGGACTACCTGTAGGTAAAAAATCACTACCACAAAACATTTGTTAGTAGATATATGATTGGGCTGCCAGCTACATGCTTATTCCAGGAAGTGTCAAACTTAACTAGAGATGAAAACCCACTTTTTATAAATGAAAGAGTAATAAATATCAAAGAGAGATATGTTATCATTATTCACAACCTAAGTGTAGCAGAGAGTAAGAGAGTGTAGGTGGTATATTCAGTTTGTATTTTGGAAGCTTTTTGGGTAAGTTTTAGAGAGGTTACTAAAAATCCATAGTTGTGGACATCGGTTAGGATATCAAGGCCAGTGAGCAAGTGTGACAAATATTGGTTGGGTGACCAACATTGATAGGGAAAATAGTTTCTTAGGAACTTGTAGAAGGCTTTTCTAGGTCTTGGAAATGGTTTTGGTTAGGTCTAAAATGTTGGGGAGAGTTGCATGAGAGATTATTATTTGGATGGGTCTTGTTAGAGGTTTGGTGTGTTGGAACAAGGGGAAATAAGTAGGGAAACTTTATAATTCCTTCATGGAGATTCGGTCAAGAATGCATAAAATAATAAATAGTAGATATAAAGTGATTATAAAGTAACTACTTAAAGACTTAGAGAATAAGTGATGTACTTAGTTGAATAGGTGACTGAATGATAAGTACTGAATGGATGGCTCCTATAAGGCTTATTGAACAAATGCCTTGAATAGAGAAAATAAGTGTGTGTTGTTATTTCTCAAGAGCTTGGTTCCTAATATAGATTGACTTCTGCAAGGTAACAATAAATCAAGATGTGGAAAGTTGGATGCCCAAAAGTTTGTATATGAATAAAATGAGTTTTATTGATTTTTTTATCTGAACATTAGTTTGGATTTTGGCTTAAGTAACCGATGTCGATGATGCCACTGATGTTGTTCATGGGTTGACCGACATCGATGGCATGAGAATAGGTAAAAGGGTTATTTTTAGCCTATTTTTTGTTCTTTCTCATGCCAAGTGTGGTATTCATTAGGAAATGGTAGAAATAGGAGGTTAAGAAGGATGTAGTTAGTTATGAATTTATTTTTGGGGTGAGAACAAGTCATGGGTAGTTAGGATAAGGGGACTAAGTCTTGAGGTGACTTAGAGGGTAAGAATTAGTCTTAGGATGAGGTGGCTAGGTAAGGTGGCATAAGTGGTTTTTAATTAACTTCATTAAATATTTTAAATTAATTAAATGTTTGAGTAGTAAAAGCATGGGTTAGGAAGGCTAATTATTATTATTGAAAAGGGGCTTAACAGGGTTTTCAACATAGGGAGTTACACATGTGTGTGACATAATTTTGGTGTCTATAGATTGATCTAGTTTTATTTATCTAATTTAATATTTGTGCATTTTATACAAACTATTAACTTAGGTTGATCTAGTATAATTTCTATGCATTTTACAAGAAACTATATCTATAAGGATTGATAAGGTATAAATTTATGTTTTTCTAATATGGTACTCTAACATAGGTTGATCTAGTTTTCACACTTAAATATGCATTTTTTTCAAAAAACTAACTACATATACATAGGTTATTCTATTTCTATATTTTAGGTAATTCTATGCCATATTATATTGACCTAATTTGATATATTTTTAATTTAAAATCAATTCCATAGAACAAATTTTACATCAAATTTTATGTTCTTTCAAAAACAATTTTAAATAGATAACGACATCAACCTAGGTTGATATAGTTATATAGTCATTTTCCTCCCAATAAAATTCTATTGACCTTGGTTGATACAATTCTATGTTTTCAATTTTTGTCATTAAACTATATTGACCTAGTTTAATCTAGTTTACTCTCTTTCTATTGTCTTAAGAAACTGCAATGGCCTACACTGATATACTTCCATGTGTTCTTATTTTCACATAAGCATGAAAAATTAACTTTAATTTTTAGTAATTAATTAAAAAATAAATTTAAGTTGACTTATTATTTATTTAAATTAAGCTTCAAATTAGTCTTTGACATTGAATTTCTCCTTTTGTTTCTTTTTTTTGCCTTCCCTAGAAGCTATGTTTTGATAGTTTTCAAACTTTTTAGCTACTATTGTGTAGGGCTACATGGTAATCTATTTATAATACTTATCTATTTTTTTAAAATATTTTGGTGTGAGGGGATTGACCCAATACTCATATCTATATTACAAAGCCAAAAACTAACTTTATATTTACCTCATTATATTTCATAAACACCTAGGATTCCCATTTTTATTAAACTTTAGGAAGCCAACCATCTATCTAATTTGTATTTAACTAGTTAGCAGTTATCATTTTGGAATTAATATTCTCTTACCCTTAAAACATGGTTTAATGGTCTATGGTATTGATACCTCTTCCATAACTAATGTTATGAACTTTTGGGTTGATCCTATTCACCATATAAGCAAGTAACTTTGAGAGCCTACAAATTAGTCACATCCTTTTAGCACATCTACTTGATCTTCATATTAAATAAATAGTTTAAAAAAAGAGTTTTTTATTTTTATTTTTTAATTTAAATTATATTATGTATTTCATAATTTATCATCCATTATTGATAAATTTCTTTGATGTATGTTCAAACTACATCAACCAACACTAGTATAATTTTATGTGTGTGAACTTACTACATTGACCAGGTTAGATAATATCTAATGAGTATTTTTTTCCCCTACCTTTATTTATCATTTTGTGTCAACTGAGACTAACATATTTGATTCAAAATAATAACAGTTTCCTAAGATTTAATACATTGACCAATCTTGATCTAGTTATTCTTTCACATTTCTTCCTATGTAACTACATCGACCATGCTATATATAGTGCATTTTTTGTTCCTAATACTATTAAATTTTCACCAATTTAACTTCATCAACCATGATACATATATTATTATCATTACATGTTTTTAAATGTAACTAGATAGATTAGGCTCGATATAGTTTCATCCTTACATTTATATCTATGTAAATATGTTGACTATGATATAGTACATTTATTATTCCCTATATTATTAATGTTTCACAGACTTAACTTCATCAACTAGGATTGATATAATTTTATAATTAAATTTATAAATATTTATATAGCTTTATCCTTACATTTCTATCTATTTAACTAAATCAACTAGGATTGATACATTATATTTCCCATTATTGATATTATATTTTTTCCAAATTTAACTTCATTGATGAGGCTCGATATAGTTGTATCCTTACATTTATGTCTCTATAAATAAATATAATAATTTTGATATAGTTTTATCCTTACATTTTTTCTATATAACTACATAGAATAAGATTGATAAAATATAATTATTGTTCCTAATACTATAAAATTTTATCATATTTAACTTCATTGACTAGGCATGATATAATTATATCCTTCCATTTACACCTATGTAAATACATCAACCAAGATAAATATATTAAATTTATTGATTATAATTACTATACATTTTACCAAAAACATTGACTAGGCTCAATAAAGCCCATCCTTCACATTTTTTTCTTTATTGGGTTGGTTGATATAGTTTTCTCTTCAAAACCTCTATCATGTAGTATATCTTTGATGATTAAAAATAAATATAAAAACATGATATGATGGATTGGTTCAATTCACTTAAAATTTGTAAATATCTCTTTCTTTGTATTTTTATATAAATCCAAATTTAATCAACATTCATGTGTGAACTAGACACAAAAACTATGGACCACCTTCTACTAAAACCCTTGATCCATTTATTTATCCTCCACATAGGTATATTATAGAGGATGAAATTAATATATTATATAGTATCTAAATGATTCTTTCCATAATGAAAACCCTCAACATAGTGGTAAGAGTTTCATTATAATCTATAAACTGATGATGAGACCTTATATACGATGTCACTCTTCACCACCACATATTTTTTCTACATATTTTAGGTTAAATAAATACAAAAATTATTCTATTCCTTCCTCTTTTACCTTGCCTACTATAAACACTACTATTATAGTGTAGCTCCAAGAATCTGAATGGAACCATTAGTGTTTGGCATGGGGGTACACAGGGTACTTAAGTAAATAACTAGGAGGCTAAAAGGTGCAAGGCTTCTATGGGATACAAGATATCAATAGTGTCTATCTAGATTTCAAGATTACACCAAGATATAGATAGACTTATAAACCATGTTAGGGATAGAATGATAAAATTCACAAAAGATATAGGTATCTCTAGTGGATATAACCATAGCAAAGCAATTAGCTAAGACTAGACAACTGATTGCATACAAATTACATAAATAATAATGCCAAATAAAGAGAGCTAACAAATCATATGTAAACTTAGAATCAAAGGAACTTTTGTTACAAATGAAATATGTTTTAATAAATAAATACATTTTCAATCAAGGGTTGAAGAACATGCCTAGTCTAAGTTTATTCTATCTTTTACTGTCAACACTATTGTTTTCTAACAATGTAATTTTCTAGTTTAGCAAGAGAGAGAGAGATTGTTTAAGAAAGTTGTATAGATTGTTTTGGGCATATATGATCCTACTATGTAATGAAACACATTTCCAATTCAAGCATACCATATTATGAGAGATATTTCAAGTAATGAATATAATCTTTAACCACATACAAATACATAAGATTTATAAACTATCCTAGATAATGCCCTAGCAAGCTAAATCACTAAAACAAATCAAACCTTAGCATGTATAATAGTACAATTAAACAATATTTTTACTTTTTAAATAAAAGTGACATCATATAAAACTCAAGAGAGATGTATATACTTCTTACCAACTAATTATCCAAGATAGGAATAAACAGAGGAAAAAGATTAGGCTATGTGTGAGCTAACTCTAGACCAAGAGATAAAAGATATGGAAGAGGTGAAGTAGAAGCTACCAATATGTGAGAAAGATAATGAAAAAATCATAAGATATAGGTAAAATGGAGTGTTGAGGGATCAAGAAGAAACCCAAAATCTTTAGGAACATTGTAAAGAGAAATGTGAATCACCAAGATAAGCTACACTAAAGTAGGGCATTCCCTAACATAATGAAAGCTATTGTGCAAAGAAAAAACTAAGAGAGATTGAAGGAGGTAGACAAACTTTGAGTGTGATGATAAAGTGGGAAGATCAAATCAATAATTCAAGAGAGAGTGAAGAGAGAGTCTAAAATGAATAAGGAAAAGGCATATATCTCAACCCTAATTAGGAAAATAACCCAAAACTAGTCATTTCTAGTTATTTCAGCTCAAACAGGGCATGTTTTCATGAATTATACCTAGACTATAGATTTAGTGAAGGAAATGTGTAGCCTAGAGCACAAGTTTCCTCCTTAAGCCACAACATAGTCCTAGAGGCCACCTAGAGTGGTCAACAAGCCTCTAAAATTGCCTGAGGGGTCCATAGAGAGCTTATCTAGCATGAAAAAGGACCAAGATAGACTGAGGATGTGTATGGAATGAGAATATGATGTAGGAAAGGTCCAAGTAAGTGGAAAATGCCTCTAAGTAGGATAACCAAGGTTAATAATCTACACATGAGCTAATGTTTAATCATAGGGAGGATTAAGGCCATGAAAAGTATGATTACATGTGTCCTTGAGGTACAACTAGTCAACATTTGAATGAATAAGGAGTATTGTGTAATACCTATAAGCCACACAAAATTAGAGGAAAGTAAGAATGGAAAAGATAAAAGATAACATTACCTTCACTTATCAAATAAGGATGGTAGTTGAATAAGTCAATGGCATGATCTATTTGTGAGAGTGAAAATGTGGCATAATCCAAAATCTAACTCTAGCTCCATCTCTTATGGAGAAGGGACACAAGTGATATTAAATCAAACTTCACAATCCAAAATGATATCACCAATGTGTCATCCCTAGTGTTCTCCATTCAAAGTATATTGGTGAACTAGACATCCTTGATGAAGGAGAGCAAATTGCATGCCACCCCAAAGAGGGGGAAAAGCTCATAGCTGAGGAAAACACATACATCAGTGAGTTGAGACATGACTAAGACTGAGTTAGAGAATAAATACACATAACACACACCTAACTCATAGGTGTCAACCAAGGCACCAATGATTGTGTGATATTTAAAAACATTATTCATCTCACTAATAAGGAAGAAATTAACTGTAACAAGTTCATGTCCCCATGGATCATCAATAACTCAAGCCATAGTTGTCAGTCCTAGGTTACCCTAACTATTTCCATCTATGTGAATCACCACTAAGAGGTGCACCATGATTACGGTCAAGGATGTAAGACTAGAAGCTACTAAAAAGTAATCTCAAAGTAAGGAATGATAATCAAGTTTCATAAGGGAAATAAATATTAAAATTGAGACACAACCAAAGTGGTTAACCAACATTGACTATGGTAAAAGAAAAAAATGGAAATTGAGGGGAAGTTTAGATATGATGAAGACTAGTTGATAAGACCAGAGTAAGTCTCAAACCACCACAACTAGCTAACAACCCTACATGTAACCATGATGAAAAATAGAGAAAAGGAGTTAGAATGGATTGACTATAAAAAATAAGAGAAATGACTAACTAAAATATGTATAAGTAACTTTTATTCCTAGGTGCTCATGATATGGGGCATTGGCCTAAGAGATTAATAGGGACTTGGATGGGGTTTGTAGGGCCCAAATGTTGTGAAAGTATGCCCAAGGAAGCCATATATTAAAAATGGAGGCCACTAATATGCTTAAAATGTAACAAAACCCCTAGGATGGAGGTTTCACACTCTGGAATGCAAAAAAGGGTAAAACACCCAAAAAGGGACCATAAAAATCAAGAAAAAGGGATAATAAGAGGAAAAAAGAGTAAAAGTTAAATCACTTTCACTCTTATTTTCAGTTTTAGAGAGTCAAAGGAGAGCCCACAAGCCACTAAATCTCAAGAAAAGTAATCAAGGATGTGCAAGCATTCCATAGATGCACAAGACGGTTTGGGTAAGTCTTCTGACCAAAATATTTACAAATTTTATTCATTTTTAGGGTTTGGAAGGCCCTAAATGCATTTTTAATCATTCTTAATGATTTATTGATGAATCAAGTGAAATATTTAGTTAACATGATGGGTTTGGTTAGAGAATAAATCTAAGACAAATGGAACTTCAAACTATGTCCTAGAGGAAGAGAAATGTGGACCATGGCCTTTGACCTTTTTGGGTAAAGCCATAGCCTAGTGCACTACTAGGATGTGTGGACCATGGCCTATCCCATTATTATGCCATGGATTTTCCCATAAATCCATGTCCTAGGGAAGTGAGGCGCTAGGATAGACCCCAAGGATCCTAGAAGAGCCTAGGAGGTCCCAAAAGGGGTTAGAATAGGAAAGAGAAGGGGGAAACAAGTAAGATAGGTACAAATAATTTTTTTAATTGAAATTCTCTCATTTAATGGCTAGTATATTAATCCATTTGACTAATTATTGCTCATAAAGACACATGGTTAAGTTCACATACTAGAGGAGGGAGTGCCTTCATAGGAGAGGGAAAAGCTAGAAAAGAGAGATAGACCATAAGAGGTGACCAATCAGGAGAGATTCTCATCATGGTTGGATGAGGAGGTAGATATTCTACTTGTGGAGGACCAAGATTTCATGTAGAGTTCAAAAATTTGGACACTAGTACATGTGCCTTCATTATGTTAATCTAGGGACCTAATAAACACATTAGTAACCATATGGGTACTTGAGAGACATGTGTTCTAACTAAGGCCTGATATAGAGGTCATCATGAGCATTTAGTACATTTAATAGATCTATGGGGATGAGCCTATAGGGAAAGAGATAGAGTTAACATAGGTAAAGATACAATTGTTGTTGCGATCTACTTAGTAGGACCCCTCCTCAACAAAATAGTCACGGAGTACATATCACATAGCTATCACCAGGGGTACCACCACTCTAGATAGTGATAGCAGACACTATGATTAGGAGGCTCTACACCAAGTAAAATATAGAGATATTCATGGGTCTAGTATATCCTAGGTGGACTATACTAGTAGTTGGACCACATCTGGTGTATAGGGTCAAGTGGATTGACACAACCTACCTTACTCTTTTCTTGGACTTATGTGTGGCTCCAATGACATGGTTGAGGACACAATGGGGTAGTGATGTATACCCTACACTATAATAAGGAATAACATGGGTTGTATAATTCATAGATAGGGCTGGGCCTATATAGACCACCTTAGATCTAGATGTAGTGGGTAGTTGCATCTATTATCCATTAGATCTATGGTGTGACTAGAGGATGCAAGGGTAGAGATCCTTATGGGATAGGAGTATTTTAAAGGTCTATAGGAGTTATACCATCATGCGATGAAATAGGATCTTGTAGCATAAGAGAGATGACAATAACTCAAGTGACTTTGGGTTGAGCATGGTAGGCCACTGAGATAGAGTGAGGGGGATAGTGGTGGAGAAAAATATCCATACTATAGGCCACCACAACCAAGAATAACATGACCTAATAGAGGGTAACAATGTCCATTTGCATGACTAGGTAAGATAAGTGTATTTACTAGATATCACTTTATCTTTGTACTCATCCTTAGCAAGAGCTAATATGTGACAAGCATATATGTTGTCTATGTGTGTACAAGAGATCAACCTAGCTGGAATGGACCCTAATTAGACCTATTAATAAGGGAACTATTCTCTGATGTGGAAGAAATACCACTGATAGAACAAGTGTCACATCTACTAATAGGGGCAAAAGCACATACTTGTTTCTAGTGGGTGGGTGCACAAGCCTCATTTAAGCTAGTGAGGGCATGGCATTGGATACCATAACTAGAGGTAGAGTTAAAATGGCATTAGGAATCAATAGCATGACTATAAACCACTATAACGTAGCATTATATAGTTTTGACATGAGATGAGCCATGATTGGATAAAGTGGAGGCTGATATCGATCGATTGTGAGTTGAGCTACCTAGAGAGTAGACTAAATGAATGTATGTGCCCAAAGATGGGGTAGACTAGTTCATTTCCCTAGAGTAGAGTGTGGCCCAACTAGTTTCTAGGTAGAGATTGAGGTCTCCACTAGAGGTAGGACTACCATAGATAGAGGTCAGTCATAACTTGACTAGGATAGTATCGTATCTATAGATATATGCATGGTAGTTTTGGGGATTGCAATCTTAGGCTCATATGAAGCCATGTGATGTACCTAGAGAAAAAACATGTACTTTTTGATATATAAATATCCATTTCTCATTATTATCATGTCTATATGTTTTTTGTGTGTGATTTTTATGTTTCATCTGATGTAGACTATTAGATACATGTGATTAGATAATAGAAACTAATAATAAAGAACCCACATGGACACACATATACAAGTGGCATGGAGGTTAGTGGTATGAAAATAAAGGAAATTATTTCCCTAAAACCATAGGTGACCTTCTTAGAGGGCCATGTAGGCCCTAGACATGAAATGTATTGAGGCATAACCCATTAATCATGTGCCACATGGGATTTCTTTTGAGGGTCAAGAGATGATAAGCCCCATTCTCTAGAGAGGAAATGATAAAAAAGGGGCCAAACCACTTGTGCATTATTTTTCCCTTCTTATAGTATTCCTTATAAAAAATTATGACCATATAACCTAATTTTAATGGATGAGGGTGCACCAATTTCTTGAATTTATAGTCTTGATAACACTGATAATCACAATTATGCTCAAGAGTGGCTAGGCATAGCTCATCTAGATACTTAAGATTAATGAGATGATTGAAAAATTAATCCTCATTAGATAGATATCCAAACATATTAAACCATAATTAAAGGATTAATACCTCTAAGGTAATAACAACCTCGAACCCATACATGAGATAGTTTGGGGTTGTTCCTATAGCCATCTAAAATCTAGTCCAAAAGCCCCAAATGGTAGGATAAAGCATGAGATGCTAGTCCCTCTTGGAATGGGAAATGGTATGGAGAAGCATCTTATTCAAATTCTTATTTGAATATTCTACTTTCCAATTTTCTTGGGGGTAATGGGTAGAGGAGAAGTAGAGCTTGAACGTAAAACATTCAATGAGTTCATGTATCTTAAGGCTTTGGAAGCCTAGGCCATTATCAACCATAAATGTAGCGAGGACCAAAAACCTATATATAAGTTGATTCAAGACAAACTTAGTGATAGTCATCCCATGCATACTATTAAGAGGCATGGCCTCAACCCACTTCATGAAATAGTCAGTGGTAGTGATGAACTAGTGATGGCCATCAAAAGAGGTGGGTTTGAATTCACCAACAAAGTTGAGAGCCCAAAATAAAAATGGATAAGGGGATGGAATAGAATTTAAGAGGCCTTTAAGGGCATTGATGGCATCCCTAATGGCTTGGCACATCTTACACATCTTGGCATATTGGATTGCATCCTTAACAAGAGTGGGCCAGTAGTATCCCATCCTAATAATACACTAAGTGGTGGCTTGCCCTCCTAGGTGATCACCAAAAACACTCCCATGAGACTCTTCCAATACAAAAGGAATATCCTTGTGGGTGAGGCACTACATCAACACACCATCTAGACCTATCTTGAATAAGATGCAACGTATAATGACATAGTGAATGACAAGCTTTTAGATCTGATAGCATTCCTATGAAGGAGCATAAATGGGATAATATTGAGTTTTAAGGTAATGGACAATGTCTTGATACCAATGATACTTTGAGACCTCAACATGGTTCATTGAGTAAACCATCTCATTAGGAGAGACATCATCAACCAATTTATCGTTAGGTTTATGGAGTGGGTACTCAGTGAGTTACTCAACTATAGCTAGACCCTTGGTGGACTTTTGGTTAACAATGCAAATTTCAAACTCTTAAAGAAGCATGATCTACCTTATAATCCTACCATCAAGGTGTGTCTTTCCAAACAAGTAGTGGAGTGGATCAGATTGGACAATCACATTGGTGGCTTGACCCAACATGTAATGTCTTAACTTATTAATAGTAAAGATGAGGGAGAGGCATTATCTCTTAATAAGAGAGTAGTTGAGCTCAAGGCTAACTTTTGTACAAGAGATGTAATAAACAACTCCCTCTCTGTTAGTGTTATTCTTTTGACACAACATGCCCCCAATGGAAATATTAGTGATATAGGTTTACAAGATGAACTCATAACCCTAAATGGGTACAATCAATATGGCAGGATTTTGATGCATGCCCTATAATTAATCAAAATCCACTTGGACTTCAGGAAACCACAAGAATGACATTTTCTTATGTAGAAGACATGTGAGGGGTATGTATTTATGAGCATATTACTCAAGGAAATGCCTAAGGAATTTTATCCTTTGAAGGAAGGACTAAAATTAAATGAGGATATTTATGGGAGGCATCTCAAGGATCACCTTAATCTTCTCGATATCCACCTCAATACACATTTACGAAATAAGGAAGGCAAACAGCTTTCTAGCAAAGATGCCAAAGATGTACTTCTCAAGGTTAAGGATAATGTGATACCATCTAAGACACTCAAAGATTATCCTGAGGTCTCACAAATGATCATCCCACTTTTGATATTTATTGAGGAGATCATCAACATACCACTCAATAATCATATGGATAAGGTCATGAAAAATGTGCATCATGGAACACTGATACATAGCCCCAACATTATTTAGACCAAAAGGCATGATGGCATAATATAAGGTACCCCATAGGGTAGTGAATTTCATCTTGTGTTGGTCTTTGGGTTTAATCTAGAGTTGGATGTACCCTGAGAAGCCATCCAAGAGGGACATGATCTCAAAACTAGTTGTGTAATTGATTTAACTATTTTGGTAATATTAGAGTTTTATTCCTAATTTAGTTAAAGGTCTAGAATAGGAAACCAATAAATAAATATGAAATAATTATGCTAATAATTTTTATAATTTACCTATAATTTTAACATTTTAAAAAATAGTAATGAATGTGAAGAAAATAACTTAGCTAGAAACTGACTAAGATGGCTATTGTAGGGTCTATAATTCACTATGTAGGATTGGGACAGTGTCATAAGTCAATATTTAGCCTTCATTTTATGATTATATATGATCACTAAAATAAGACACCCCAGGGACTGATGATATAGTCGTCTTTTGACACTTTTTTCTAAGAGATCTGAGCTTTCTATATTTTGTTCACTATGTCCGTGTGAGCCTACCTATGTAATTTAAACTATTGGATGTCTGTGAAACTCCTTATAGAGTTGATTTAGTCTTCAAACCCTAAACACAATTGTGATTTCACAAACTTTGTGAAAGAGGGGGGTTAGTGTGTGTAAAATGCACTAAACTTGTATCCATACCTCTTATGTGGGCACGTTGCCTACATACCAATACTCTAAAGAGGGATCAATCCATATGTAGTTCTCCCACTTGATGTGATTTGTGTAATAGTGTGTATGAAGATGAAAATACTAAAATTAGGTGTGTTTGAGGTGGCTAGGGACTAGTGTAAGGATTTGGATGTGCTTATAGCATTATTATATGGTTGTATATAGAGAATACGGAAGTACACCTGAGTAGTCTTTTCTTGTATTCTTTCTTGCTTTGTAATAATTTCTAACCCATTCTAAATGAAATTTGAATGGGATTTTATCAGGATCTATTGGTCATGGGTCAAATGTATTCATTTTAGGCCAATAATGAGGATAATAACCTAAAGGAAATGACCATTGGAGGTAAAAATTCACTTGGATAGGAGCATTAAGAATAGACACCTTAGGGTCTGGCACTATAGTCCAAGTTGGGTGCTATTTTCTTGAAGTAATAAGACCCAAGGGGATGGAATCATCACTATAAATGCTACTTAGAGGAGGTGTAATAACTATGTAGAAGGTTATAGATTACTGAGAATTAGTGAAAAAGTTCCTAAGAGGGTCATGAAATCAAACAAGAGGGACCTATGGGTTGGGTATTACAAGCCACACTTAAGTTACCAATTTTCACATTTAATATGATTACATTTGCCCCCCCTTTATTATAGTGATGTAGTAAAGCAAAATACTATGATAAAGGAAAGATAGAAGTCATACCTAAACTTACCTGCAAGGGTGAAGCTCATGAAGCTATGTGATGTTGGGTGTGCATAGAGAGAGCACTTTGTGAAGTCTAAATATATAAGAGAAAATAAAGAGTAGATTAGTTCTTACTAGATATGTTATATCTAAAATAAGAATGTATAAATCTAGGTAAGAGAGAGAGAGAGGAAGAGAAGGGAATGAATACATCTCACTATTTATGCAAAGCAATACAAAACCTATTGTGGTGCTGAGTGATACTAGATGATGTTGAGTAATTTTGGGTATGTGATATACAAAAAGTAATATCATGAATAGAGCTAAATTCTCAATTCCCTAGGAGTGGCTTAAGAATGCAAAGGTTGGTCCTTTGGCTCCATCATCACCCACTAAGTAAATATATGTGATCATGTATGTGTTAATAAATGTTTGGATTATGTGTCCAATACCTTTGAGTAGGTGTCTCAAGAATATAAAGTCTATCTAGTCCTTTGGCTCCATCATTCCCCTATGAAGTGAAGCTATGAATTAATACTAGTATGAATGTGTGTTGTATGATATGGATCCTAAATCCCATAAATTCTCTATAATCTAACAATGTGGTGTGGATAGATGAATGTGTACTAGAATCTATGACAATCTTGGTTAACTCAAAAAAGGTGGAGATTAGGCTTATATGAAATCCACTCTAAAACTAGGCAATAGGCTTATGTAGAAGCCACTTATAAATTTGGAGGTTAGGCTTGTATTAAAGCCACTCCAAAATGATGCCAACCAACTACAAATAGAATAAGTCATGCAACTACTAAGAATATATGGGTAATAAACTAAACTTGGAAAGAAAAGAAGTCAAATGTGCCACACACATTGCCCACAATCATTGGTGTCTAAAACATGGATTTTGATCTGGAAGTTACACCAATTACCTAATCTAAAAATGGAATTGAGATCTATAATACCTCACATGATGCTCCCTATATCTATATTCTGTGAGAAAATTTGTACTAAAACTATTGATTCTAAATTGGTCTAAATGTGCAAAACTATAGTTGAGCTTACCTTTTTGCCTGTGTCTAGAATTTTTTTTTTTTTTGTTATTTAGATAGGAGAACTAAAATTGGACATCCTATTTTTTGTCACTATTATCCTAAGTTGATACCAATGACTACTATATGATTTTCACTATCTACCTATTTTTAATTTTGGTTTCTATTTTGGGTATTCTGAATGCTAATTTTTTTGACCTATAAGAGCTATGATCTCTATGATAAAACCCTATTTATTTCCCCCTCTTCTAAGGGTAGGAATGAAGACCCTATAATGACAATCATTTGAATAAATATCCCTATTAGTGTGTTATTCTATGATAATACATGATAGAAAAAAGATAATCAACAAGATATCTCAATATATAGCATGGTTTGTAATGGAGATTGTAAGATCAATAAGGGTATGCCTAGATAGATATATAAATGTAATAGCATGTGTAATGTATTGAATTGAAAAATAAATTTTAGTTGTTATTTATTAATTTTCAAGGAGGGATGGATCATGATGTCCATCATGGCATCTAAGCAATTGAGATAATGCATGATGTTAATCATGGCATTGCAAATAATTTGAGAAGCAAACAAGAAATAAACACCCAAGGCAAGAAGTAAGAAGCATACAAGATTGGCCATGGGTACATATTACTCAAACTAGAAAGTGAGCATACAAGGTTGGCCAAAGGGCCAAGAAAACAAGGGACATAGCCACATGTCACTAAAATTGGAAAGTGAGCATATAAGGCACATTCAAATTTTTCCTCATACACATACAATTGAAAACAAGGTTGGTGTGAAAGCCACAATCATAGAGAAGAGTATAGGAAAAGGACATTAGAAAATGTCCTAAGGCACACACAAGAATAGAAGTAAAGGACATTATCAAATATCCTAAGGAAAATATAGGAAACAAAGTAGGAATTGAGTAATGCAATCATTAGCTATGTAAAGCAAGAAAGGAAAGCATGTAAATACTATAAATACAATCACATATAAAAAATAAAATCAAGAAGTGAAAATATGCAAGGCATGAAGTACAAGACTAGGTATATGCTAAAAAATACACAAGTTCGATATACTAGTGAAATATCAATAGAGTAATCTATGTAAGCTAGTAAGTAATGTATATCATCATCATAACTAGAGTATATGATGTAGGAATGACATAACCTAGATGGTGTAGTCATGTAAAAGATGACCCCAGTGGGTACATATATTGATATGTGTCTTCAGTATATGAAGTAGGATGCCCTCTCAATGGGTAGAGTGAATAAATCAAGGATCTGGATGTCACTTCACACACTCAAAGAAGATCAAGTGAAGCATGGTAATGTATATAAATCAACAAACAATAGTATAGAATAATTGTTAGGGTGTGGAGCTAAAAGCTTCACCAATGAGCATTCATTGGCAGATTCGGGTCTACACAGACACCGACGTCGGTCAGGAGCGACCGATGTCGGTCAAAGGCAGTTGCAGAGATGCCAACATCGGCAGAGGGTCGGTCGACGGCGGTCACAGACAAGCAGCAGGAACCGACGTCGGTTACCTGCGTGTCCAGAAAGCTATTTCCATGGATAGAAGTGAGTGTTTGCATGATGAGTTTGAGTTTTAGTCTCAAGCTGGCATCTCTATTGTTAGCAATACTATATTTAGAGCCCTTGTTCAAGTGGCTTAACTACTTGTTGGAAGTACATGCTCAAGTCTCCTAATTCTATATGTAGAATTAGATCTTCCTAGCTTATTGTAGTTGTTGGAGTTATTGTGAATTATTGTAATTCATTGTATGAGAAGAACAGTACAGAATTGAATCAATCCAGGCTTGTTGGAGTTGATTGTTCTTGAGAGAGAGAACTCTTGAGGAATAGAGATCTAGTGAGAGATCTATACATCTAGGAGAGGTGTGGAAGAAAGAAGCTTTCTTCAATTGTATTCCTTTTGTAAAGAGTTTGTTAATACAAGTTTTCAGGGTGTTTTCTTGTATCTCTTGTTCTTGCTATTATCTTATTCCAATTACTTGTCAATCAGATTTAATTCCACGTTTATTGCTTTCATAATTGTAATCTATTGTTGGATTGATCCCCCAACAAGTGGTATCAGAGCCTTGGTTACAGGTTCAGAGCTTGATATCCAACAATTGGTATCAAAGTTCAGGTTCACTAACAGGTGGTTCAGATCTGTGTAGTGTGTATTGATTACAGGTTCTCACAGGAGTTTCTGCAGGGATTTCTATTTGAGTGGGAGAAGCAATGGCAGATGAAAGTAAATTGAGAATGGAAAAGTTCAATGGCAAAAATTACCAACACTACAGAATTTAGATAGAGGATTATCTGTATCAGAAGGATCTCTACTTACCGTTAGGTGGGGTTGCAAAGAAGCCCAAAGACATGGAGGATGAAGAATGGGAAGTTCTTGACAGAAAGGCTCTGGGGTCTATAAGACTGAGTCTAGCATCCACTGTGGTATCTAATTTATCACAGGTAAAGTCTATGGTAGAGTTGATGACTACGTTAGCAAATTTGTATGAAAAACCCTTAGCTTCTAATAAGGTATATCTTATGAAGTAGTTATTTAATTTGCACATGAATGAAGGTGGATCTGTTTCTACTCATCTGAATGATTTCAATGGAATTGTGAATCAGTTAAGTCCAGTGAATATAGTGTTTGATGATGAAATAAAAGCTCTTTTGATATTATGTTCTTTGCCTGAAAGCTAGCATGGCTTAGTAATGGCAGTAAGTAATACTGCATTTGCATCAAATATTTTGAAAGTAGAGGATGTTGCTAGTGTTATCTTGAATGAGGAAATACGTAGGAAAAGCATAGAAGAGGCATCTAGGAACGCTTTAAGTTTTGAGAGCAAGGGAAGGCAGAAAGAGAAGAGCAAGAAAGGCAGATCAAGATCCAAATCTAAGGGGAAAGGCAGACCTAAATCTAGAAATGGCAGAAGGCCACAATGCTGGAATTATGGAAAGATGGGGCACATAAGCAGAGATTGTTGGTCAAAACCTAAGGAGGACAATCAGTACGAAGGAAAGGAAGAAGCCAAGATTGCAGGTATTGCACAAGATGCTTTAATTTTCTCTCTGCATAATAATATAGAATCTTGGGTATTAGATTCTGGTGCATCTTTTCATGCTACTCCTAATAGGGAATATTTCAATGACTATATCCATGGAGATTTTGGAATAGTGTATCTAGGGGATGATGAGCCCTGTAAAATAATTGTCAAAGGTAAAGTGCAGCTGAAGATGTAGAATAGCAACACATGGGTGTTGAGAGATGTGATGCATGTTCCTAGCTTGAAGAGAAATTTGATTTCTATAGGAAGGTTAGGGGATGAGGGTTGTACAGTAACTCTCATAGCAGAATCTTGGAAGGTGACCAAGGGTGCACTTGTTATGGCTAGAGGTAAGAGAGAAGGTACTCTCTACTTGTGTAATTGTGTTACTAACAAATCTCCTTCTATATTATCTACTTCAGATGTAGATGCTAAATTGTGGCACTCAAGGCTTGACCACATGAGTGAGAAGGGGATGTCAATTCCTAAGTCCAAAGGTATGCTTTCAGATTTAAAAGGCATAGATCTAGAGTTTTGTGAGCACTGTGTATTTGGAAAATAGAAAAGGGTTAGTTTTCTCAAGACTGGGTCTACTAAGAAGAGGCACAAGTTGGAGCTTGTTCACACAGACGTGTGGGGACCGGCTCAGGTTGCTTCCATTGGAGGATCACAATACTATGTATCTTTCATAGATGATGCTACAAGGAAGGTATGGATCTATTGTATTAGAATAAAATCTGATGTATTTGATACTTTTAAGAATTGGAAAGCTATGGTTGAGAATGAAACAGGTAAAAGATTAAAGTGCCTGAGATCAGACAATGGTGGTGAGTTCTGCAGTCATAAGTTTAGAGATTATTGTTACATGCATGGAATCCGTAGGCAAAGGATGATTCCAAGGACACCTTAGTAGAATGGTATTGCTGAAAGGATGAACAGGACAATAATGGAGCATGCAAGATGTATGAGATTGCATGCCAGTTTGCCCTTACAGTTTTGGGCACAAGCTGTTGACACTGCAGTATACCTGATCAATAGAGGACCCTTTATAGCTCTGGAAGGTGGTATTCCAAAAGAGGCATGGACAGGTAAAAAGGTTGATCTCTCATATCTCAAATTTTTTGGTTGTGAAGCCTTTGTGCATATAGATAAGGAAAATAGAAAGAAGCTTGACGCTAAGTCTATGAGATGCACATTTATTGGCTATGGCTCAGATGATTTTGGTTACAAATTGTGGAATCTAGAAACTAACAAGGTAATCAGGAGCCGTGATGTTGTTTTCAACGAAAGAGTGATGTATTGTGATTAGCTAAGGAAGTTGAATTAGTCTGAGCAGAGCAATGGTGAATTGGATGAGGTGAAAGTCCAAGATGAGCTCATGGGAAAAAGAAATAATCACTTACAGGAAAACATAGAGACCGACGTCAGCAGGGTAGGAACCGGCGTCGGCAGGATAGAAACTGGCATCGGCCGTATAGAGACCAACGTCGGTAGGACAGGTACCGAGGTCGGTCAGGCAGAACCAATGTCAGCCAGTAACAGGTCTACAGGTGACCGAGGTTGGTCACTGTCAGAGAATTTGGGTGGACAGCATGTTGTAGACGAGTCTCAGACACCCATCATGAGGTCAGAAAGGGTGAGTAAGCCTCCAATTAGATATTATCCTTCTTTATTTTATCTATTGTTAACTAATGGTGGAGAACTAGAGAGTTTTGAAGAAGCAATACAGGTGGAGTCCAAGAGTGAGTGGGAGCATGGCATGGTTGAGGAGTTGGATTCCTTAAGAGAGAACCAAACATGGGATTTGGTTGAATTGCCAGCTGGTAAGAGAACACTCAAGAACAGATGGACCTACAGGTTGAAGGAAGGTGAGAATGGACAGATGAGATATAAGGCCAGATTAGTAGTGAAAGGATTTGCACAAAAGCCAGGTATCGACTTTGGTGAGATTTTTTCTCCTGTTGTTAAAATGACTTCAATAAGGGTTGTATTGTCTTTGGTTGCTTTTGAGGATTTGCATCTTGAGCAGCTAGATGTTAAGACAGCATTTCTTCATGGAGATTTGGATGAGGAAATCTATATGGAACAGCCAGAAGGATTCGAGGTCAAGGGTAAGGAGAAGTTTGTGTGCAGATTGAAGAAAAGCTTGTATGGCCTCAAGCAAGCTCCTAAGCAATGGTACTTAAAATTTGATAGGTTTATGATTGAGCATGGCTACAGTAGGTGTCAATCAGACCATTGTGTGTATTTCAAGAGATTTGATAACGATAGATATATTATTCTATTGTTGTATGTAGATGATATGCTAGTTGCAGGATCACACATGCAGGATATCTTTGAGCTTAAGGTGAAATTAGCTCAAACGTTTGCTATGAAGGATTTGGGAGCAGCAAAGAAAATCCTTGGCATGAGCATTAAGAGAGATAGGAAAAATCACAGGTTGATATTGTCTCAAGAAGATTATGTGAACAAGGTGTTAAAATGGTTCAATATGCAGGATGCTAAACCGGTAAGCACACCTTTGGCTGGACATTTCAAGTTGAGTAAAGAACAATGTCCTAATTCATATGATGAGGTAGAGTACATGAGTAAGGTTCCATATTCTTCCTCAGTAGGGAGTTTGATGTATGCAATGGTGTGTACTAGACTGGATATTGCCCAAGCAGTGGGAGTTGTAAGTAAGTATATGGCCAATCTAGGTAAGGAACATTGGAAAGCAGTTCAGTGGATCCTTAGATATCTGAGAGGAACCAGCAGTAGGCACTTGTGCTATGGAGGTTCAGATACTTCTCTACATGGTTATGTAGATTTAAATATGGCAGGTGATTTTGATGGCAGGAGGAGCACTACAGGTTATGTTTTTACTGTAGGTGGAACGGCGGTTAGCTGGATATCTAAGTTGCAGAAGGTTGTTGCCTTGTCAACTACAAAAGCAGAGTATATTGCAGCCACAAAAGCTAGCAAGGAGATGATATGGATGACACAGTTCATGGATGAGCTTGGTAGGGAGCATGAGAGTTATAGATTGTATAGTGATAGTCAGAGTGCAATCCATTTGGCTAAGAATTCAGCCTTTCATTCAAGAACAAAGCACATACAGCTAAGGTATCAATTCATATGACAGGTATTGGAAGATGGTGAGTTGAAGCTAGAAAAGATCCATACAAATAGGAATCCTGCTGATATGTTAACCAAGCCGGTTACAAAGGAGAAGTTGAATATTCATTCAACTTTTATTGGTCTTCATGATTGAGTTGAAGATGGAGGAGCTAGAAGACGTTGCCGTATAGGTACTAGTGCAGCTGTTTATCTCCAAGTGGGAGATTGTTAGGGTGTGGAGCTAAAAGCTTCACTAAGGAGCATTCATTAACAGATTTGGGTCTACACAGACACTGGCATCAGTCAGGAGTGACCGACGTCGGTCAGAGGCAGTTGTAGAGATGCTGATGTCGGCAGAGGGTCGGCCACGGTGGTCACAGACAAGCAGCAGGAACTGACGTCGGTTATTTGCGTGTCCAGAAAGCTATTTCTGTGGACAGAAGCGAGTGTTTGCATGATGAGTTTGAGTTGTAGTCTCAAGCTCGCGTCTCTATTATTAGCAATACTATTTTTAGAGCCCTTGTTCAAGTGGCTTAACTACTTGTTGGAAGTACATGCTCAAGTCTCCTAATTCTATATGTAGAATTAGATCTTCCTAGCTTATTGTAGTTGTTGGAGTTATTGTGAATTATTGTAATTCATTGTATGAGAACAACAGTATAGAATTGAATCAATCCAGGCTTGTTGGAGTTGATTGTTCTTGAGAGGGAGAGCTCTTGAGGAATAGAGATCTAGTGAGAGATCTATACATCTAGGAGAGGTGTGGAAGAAAGAAGCTTTCTTCAATTGTATTCCTTTTGTAAAGTGTTTGTTAATACAAGTTTTCAGGGTGTTTTCTTGTATCTCTTGTTCTTGCTATTATCTTATTCCAATTACTTGTCAATCTGATTTAATTTCACGTTTATTGCTTTCACAGTTGTAATCTATTGTTAGATTGATCCCCCAACAATAACAAATATAAGTCTAGCATTGTAGTAGAAATGTAAAGCATGGATGATGCATACAATTGAAATGTTTTTTATGTTTTTGAGTTATTTGAATATTTTTGTATTTTGAAATGTTATATTATTTTTGGTATTTTTGACATATTTTAATGTTTTTGGATTTTTAAATTTTGTATTTTTTTGGTATTTTTTATATAATCTATATATAATCAATCATGAAGAGACTATGTACAATAAAAACTAAGAAACTATGTACAAGTAAGCAAAAAAGAAAATATGTAAAATAAATTAAAAAGGAGATATGTACAAGAAAGGCTAAGAAGAAATGATACTAACCAATGAGTCTCATGGGAGAATCCATATCATGGTGTCCTGTATCAAGGAGAGGAATCATGCGTGATCATGGAACACAATAGAAGGGCTGAGACTGTGGCTCTAAAAGTTGTGTACATTCTAAATAATCTAAAATATTTCAATTAGAAACCAAGTATGAGGTTCCCCTATAACTATGAGAAGTGGATGAAACAATAGGGAACTTTGGGACCCATCTGGTAGTAGAATAAGCTCTCTAAACATATGATTTTTGTGTAGAGACATGAGACCTCAATGATACTACCCTAGGCGTGAACATTGTAGTTAGAAGTTGTCTAGAATTTTGAAACTTGTGATTGCTTTGAAATATGCCCTTGTGGAAGTGTATGAACTCTCCATGCTGGTGAAGAAGACCTCGACTATGTCTAAATCTTAGTAATAACTAAACCCTAATGGCCAACTAAACAAGTGGCCATACTGCTCATGTTATGTAGGAACATGCCCTATATCTAATGTTGGCTACAATGAAATAACTATAGATGCACATGGAGAGTCTACCAAATGTAACCTTCCTATATGTGAAACTAAAGTTATGTGTTATAGAGGAGGATCATTTATCTATAATCATAGTGTATTGCTACATGAAATAGGACCTAGAAAATTTGGTTGTAGTGAATATCTCTCTAGAGTAGTACTTTATGATGTATATGACTAAGTAATAGGTTGAGATAGAACTATAACCTATGATGATGTCTCATCTAATGTCAACCATAGTTGGTTTTTATGTGAGATAGGACCTAAAAAACTCATTTGTAGTAAATATCTCTCTACATTAGTACTCTATGATGTATATAACTAAGTAAAAGATCAAGATAAAACTATTACTTGTGATGAGGGCTCATCTAATCTCAATTATAGTGGTTTTCTACTTGAAATAGGTCCTAGAAAAATCAACCATAGTTAATATCTATCTAGATCAGTACTCTATAATGTGGCTTCCTCTAATCTAAATCATAGTGGGTTGCTACTTGAGATAGGACCTTAAAAACTTGACCATAGTGAATATATGTTTGGATTCGGTACTCTGTTGCTATACCTATGACTATGCTAGATATGTATATAGAACTACACTATATTCTCCTTAGACTACATTATTATATGTAGGTTGATATCATTATATTGGTTTCCAAACCTTTTGAGTAAGTGGGATAGGAGATCTCCTATGAGGCTATGTCATAGATACCACATTAGTCTCATGAGGAGAAACTGATGATTAATATGAAGGAATGTCTTGGGATGACTTAGTCATGGAGGAATTAGGTCTATCATTTAATGATCTAAGAGATCTTGGTACCCTCGATGTGAATGATATTATGACATTATAAACACATCTATTAATTCAATCCCTAGTTCCATAAAAATCATTATCTCTATGTCCATGAATATGGTGATAATTATGAAAAGGCCGATGTGGTTGTCTATGTAAGAGATGTGGATCTCATCGATTAGTAGAAGGCAATGTGATTAACCTCCTATCTAGTAATATTGATAATATGAGATATGGTATATCCTTCTCTGAATCAAATGTAGTGGTGCCTTACTATTATTCTCTATAGTGCAAACTGTAAGTTGTGCTCTAGAAACTAGCTCTTTGTTATTAACTAGTTGTTTTATTTGTTGAGGTATTCTATCTTGTTTTGGACATGGTGGATGTTTTGTGCTAAGAGATATAGATGGAGGTACTACTATGATATCTAGAGTAATTTGATCAATTGAATCTACCTTAATCAACCCCAATTTATTTTTCAAGGCTAGAACTATATATCATAAGTGCATGAAAGATGACTCTATCTGATATAAGAGATGCTTGAGGAGAGGTTGGTGAATCCCTTAAATAAAGATATATTGAATCTCTAAATATATTGGTTTATAGATCAATCTTAACATGTGAGCCTTAAATCATAATATATAATAACTAACTAGATCTAAAGTATTTTGATGTAATGTGGCAAGTTTTCCATATGTAAGATGAGTACCCATGTGTTTCTATGTAATATTTGGGAAATGCCTCCTCTAAGTCATCATATGTGTGAAAGGAGCCACTGGGAAGTATATGAAAGAACCAATTTTTTGCCTCCCTGAATAATGTCTACTAGAACAACTTTAGTAGAATCAAAGGATTCACATGAGATGGAAAAGCCTTCTGAAAGGCTTGAAGGTGTATGAATGGATCTCTAGTTCCATCAAAGTGAGGCAATGATGGTATCTAGAAATGCTTAGGAAATTAAGATTTTACAAATGTCTTTTAAATAGGGTTACCATGTAAATCATTGGCATCCATCTAAGACTTATAACACTTGTTTTCAAAGGTAAGGATATTTACTTAGTGTTGTAATTCACCAACTACATGCATTTAAGAAATAATCTCCTAGGATGGTATATTAGCATATTTAAGTGGTTCATTTAATCATTAATTTTAGCCATGGGAATCCTACATTTAGAAATTGGATCATATAGATGGGGTATACTCATTCAAACCTTTGGAGGAATGGTAACTTGGACCTTGGCAGAGGGATGTGGGATACCATTCTCTTTAGGTGAAGAGTGAGAAGTAGGTGTTATTATAGTAGGGTGTGGCTTGGGAAATTCATTGGTATCTTTATTTTTTAGTGAATCACATTATAATTAAGTAGAGGATGTGATGTTATCATGAACATGTGCATTATTTGTAATAGAATCATACATATAAGTATAAAAAACATTGTTAGTGCATTATGTTTGAGAGGAAGAGTGAGAGAAGAGTTATAAACATGAGATGCATTTTCTTATTCGTTATGTACATAATAATCATCACTATTCAATACATTATCATAGATGAGATATTGTTTATAGTCATTCTCATTTTCATATTCATTTGCATGTTCACTATCATACTCACTATCACTTCCATTGTCATTAACAAGAGGTGTAAGAGAAGAATTTAATTATTTTTGAATATGCAATAAATTATTATCTAAAGTTGGAATATTATGTGCATTTACGTTATCCATGGATGGAGTGTATGCATTATTCTCATTTTAAATATGAGAAGTAAGAGTAAGAGAGTTATGATTTAGACATTCTTTTGATAAAGTACATTTGAGATCATGAGATGCATCATTTAAACTATCTATTCGTAATTTGATTTTATTGCATTTCTATTATTGTATTTTGAACATATAAGTAGCAAAATGGAGAGAGAGATTAGGTTCACATGGATGCAAATTATCACCAATAATAGGCTCACATAGAAGTGCATGACCAATTTATTAATTTGGTGCATTGTACATAGGAGAATCAGGCAAAAATTACCTTTCTCATTTATCAAAATTATTTTCTTTAGAAGAGGGAAGAAATGAGATAGGTTTAAGAGAAGAAGATGCATTTACTTTCTATTCACTATCACTATCATATGTATCACCATATTCCTCATTACAATAATAGTAATTGTCTTCATTGTAAATGAAATAATTTTCCACATGTTAAGCTAATGTGAAAATTTTCAAATTTTTCCAATCATTTTCATAATTATAAGAAAAATATAGAAATTTATCTATAGGATGAGAGGGAAGAAGTGCCTTAGTGGCCATTTTATTTTTTTTACCAAAGAAAATATATAAAAGTACTATTAAGAAAATAAATTCAAGAGTAAATAATAACATAGAGATTTTGAAATTAATTTTGGCACTCCAAACAATTTGCAAAGATTCCAAAAAAATTTATCTAAAAATGGTAAGGGAGGAAGGCTTGGGTTTTGAGGACCTAGTTTGGAAATCCAGGGTTTTGGGTTAGGGTTTTAAATTTTTTGAAAATTATTACAATGATTTAAGTTATAAAATGAATTTAAATAAAATAAATAAAACTAAGGTTTTGAAAAAAAATTAAAATTACTATGGTAAATTTAAAATTTAAATGCAAATTTTTTATTTTAAATATGTAGAAAAATAAAAAAATATTAGAGAAATATTGGGACCTAGTATAGGAAACTAGGATTTGAATGAAATTATTTTTAAAATGACTATAGAATTTTAAAATTTGATGCAAATTTTTGATTTAAATATGAAGGTAAAAATTCAAAAAAATATTGAAAAAAATTGACAAGAATTTATCCTAGGGTTTTTATGCACAAATGAAGTAAGTCAGGTTCAGCAAATGATTTAACAATCTTGGGAATATTGGAGTCTTATTCCTAATTTAGTTAAAGGTCTCAAATAGGAAATAAGTAAATAAATATGAAATAATTAAGATAATAGTTTTTATAATTAACCTTTAATTTTAACCTTTCTAAAAATAGTAATGAATGTGAAGAAAATATGACTTAACTGGAAACTGACTGAAATGATTATTGCACGGTCTAGAATTCATTATACAAGACTAGGATAGTGTCATAAATTAAGATCATGACTTTGTTTTATGATTGGATAGGAGCACTAAAATATTACATACTGGGGTCCAGTGCAATAGCCTTCTTTTGTCTCTATTGTCTAGGAGATATGAGATTTCTAGGTTTTGTTCATTATCTCTATATGAGGCTACTATGAAATTTTGACTATTCGATGTACATAGAACTACCTATATATCTAATTTATTATTCAAACCCTAAAATCCATTATGATTTTAAAAATTTTGGGAAAGAGGGGGGTTGGGGTTTAGTGTGTGTAAGATGTACTGAACATGTATCCACACCCCTTATGTGGGCACGCTACCTACATACCAATACTATGAAGAGGGATCAATCCATATGTAGTTCTCCCACTTGATGTAATTTATGTAATAGTGTATATGAAGATGAAAATTCTAAAATTAGGTATAGTTAAGGTGGCTAAGGATTGGTGTAGGGATTTGGATGTGCTTGTAGATGTATCAGATGGTTGTATGTAGAGAATAAGGAAGTATGCATGAGTAGTCTTTGCATGCATTCTTTCCTTCTTTGTAATAATTACCAACCCCTTCTAAATGAACATTGAATAGGACTTTATACGGATCTATTGGTCATGGATTGAAAGTATTCAGGTTAGGCTAACAAGAAGGATGATAAGAACCAAAAGGAAATGACCATTAGAGGTAAAAATGCAACTAGATAGGAGCACCAAAAATGGACACCCTAGGGTCTAGCACTATAGTCCAATTTGGACTCTATTTCCCTGAAGGAATGACACCTAGGGGGATGGAATAATCACTATAAATACTACTTGAAGGAGGTGGAATCATTGTTTGGAAGGCTATAGATGACTGGGAATCAGTGAAAAAGTTTTTACGAGGGTCATAAGAGCAAGAAAGAGGGACTTATGGGTTGGGTATCATAAGACACACTCAATTTACCAATTTTCACATTTTATATGACTATAAGAATCAACAATTTGGTCGATCAAAGGAATAGGAATATTATCCTTTAGATAAGCCATATTGAGATCCTAAAAGTTGATGCAAATCTAAAATAGTACATTCTTTTTTATAATAGTAACTATTGTCACTTGTATTTGTATATCTTGAGGAGACACCCATCTCTCCTCATCCAAGTCGCACAATGAAAATATCTCTCTTCCTGTGGGTAACAATTTGATGAGATGAATCTCTATAAGGGTTAGTTTCCTTGATGCACTCTTTTAAGTACTTTATTACTTATCAAATTTTTATGAAAAGGGTTAATAAAAAAACTAAAAAATATTAAAAAGGTGATGCAAAAATATTATATTTAATCTTATCGATTGAAATTATACTACTTAGAGCTAAACAAGCCTTCTTTCACACAAAACTCACAAGTCAAATTACATTGTCACATCAATGTTTCATAATTTAGGTTTAATAAGGTATTTTGATAATTAAGAGAGTAATTAATGATTAATTTATGTAATATAGTCATTAACCATTTCTAATACACCTATACTCTTTGAAAATAACACTAACAAATACCTATAACAATTGCTCTTTTTCACACTTGGTGAACAATTAAAGATAATATGCTAGAAAATATCATCTTATACTAGACAATACCAACAAGATTATAATAACACTCAATTATAAAACATGTAAGTAGGAAAATAATTTTTAATTTCTTCAAGAGCCACTCAAGTACAAAATTGGCTAGGGTTTCACCATCAACCAATAGAGTCTGCTAAAAAGAGCCAAGAGAGTCAATATTTATAGCCTTTGAGAGAAGAGCAAGACAAGAGAATTATAAAGGTCACTTGGACACTTGTAAATATAATAAAAGGGGTTAAAATGATATGATAAAGAGGTATGAAATTAACCATGTAATTTTAGGAGGACCAAGTATCCATACAAGTCATGAAATTGATGAAAAGTGGCATGAAACTCATAATCTTGGCTCAAAAAACTACCTTCATAATTTAAACCTATTTTAACATCCCAAAAATAACTATGGATATGTCTAATGATTGGTATAATATTTAATACCTTTAATAATTCATCTCTATTAACTTTTTGTATTCCTACTCATTTTTAAACTCTTGGAAGAAAGCCATCACTGTCTACAGTCTTAAAAACTCCTTTTCCAGTCACCACTCACACTTGGCCTCAAAAATACCATTAGGATTTCATGAAAATATATGTTATGGAGTTAATTACACCTTTAAAAACCATTTATGGTATTATATTCATCAATCATTCTTTAAAAAGGCTCACACTTAGATTTTTCACCCTTCTCACCCTTGTGTCCACTATGCCAATTTTGACTAAATAAAATGAGAGCTATTATTTAAACACTTATAAGTTTTAACTTAATAATAAATTACCATTATGGGTTATATTAATTCTATATCCTTCATCCAAACTTTATTTCATCTTTTAAAACCTCCTAGAACTTGAAAAACACAAAAAATGGTAAAAAATACCCTATTTTGCATGTTTTTCATACAATTTCATACAAATCATATTTATGGGAGATATATTTAGGTATTAATATACATTATCTAACAAATTTAATTTCCAAACTATGTAATTTTTATAACTATCCAAGCTTGTTTTCTCCATTTGGTCCTAGGTGAGGGTTTAGTAGGAGTTTAGGTAGTTTTGGGTCTTAATCTTTGTTCATAAATCTATGATTTTTTAACTACCAATAAATTACATAAAATTTATTCCAAGGGAAACTAATAACCCCTCCAAATTCCTTTGGTTCCAACTCAAATACTTATAAAATTTATGAGTATTTGAAAACACCTTATTGAGTTTGACCTTGTTTTTCCTACATGCTTATAATCTCTCTAGGATAGAATTGGTTTTCACATAGGTTACTTTGCATAATTTAGTTAAAAAATGTATATATATACCTATATAACATGACTCAATCAGTTAGATAGTTCACCAAGAGCTAGAAATGAAGATGGACCCCAAATTGGTTCTAGGTCTCCTCAAGGCCTAATTGGTTTAATAGGCACCCTACTATATTTGGTTGCTAGGAATGATATATCATAGGTAGGTTTATGTATTATTAATTTTCACATAAAATTTGAGCTTAAAATACCTATACATAACCCTCTAATATCTATTCTTCCCCCTTTTCCGTCATCCACCAACTAGGCCTAGTGGAAACTTGCCTAGTTAGACTATATGCAAGAGGAATTTTGGTCATAGAGAGGGTTATGAGATTTTTATATTAATTATAAATAATTTTTAACCTTCCATTCACCTAAAAAAATGTTTCCATGAGGTTACAAAATCTACATATCAAGTCTCTTGCTCATTTTTCCCTCACTAGCTCACTTTGCCAAAGCCTAATTTTTTGAGACTAGCTGACCTTTGAGACAAAAAAATGAGGTATATCCCTTATCCATTAGGAAATTTGAATATTATTTGAGTTATTAAAATTAATTATTATAATTTTTACCAATTTTTTTTTCTTAATTCCATGGTTTAGGTGTCTAACAAACTCCAAGTGCCCAAAAAAGGCCATTAAAAAACCCTGTTTCATGCATATTTTCCTTCATTCCAAGAATGACTCTTTAAGGATAGATAAAATTATATTAGGATTTCATATCATGTGAATAATATAAAATTCATGATAATATATATTAACATTCACCTAAAAAACTCATTTCCTCTTGAATTCTCATTTTACCTATTGAGCAAAAAGCTTCCTAATGTAATTGTATGGACTAATAACTTTGGCCAAGTAGGGAAAGAAGATGATCACATTGGTAGAATTTTGGGATTTTTTAAACATTATATTACCTATAAATATCCATTATAAACTATTTTTAACTATCCTTTCTTCCCTAGACAAGTCCATGTCCCACTTTACCATTATTAGTTTGTACCCTATTGTAAGTGCATATAGGGGTGTAGATGACCTATGAAATATTAATTATCCTTTATAAGAGTCATATGAAGCCAAAAAATCACTATTGAGGTGTCCACTCACTCCTTTATCATATTTTGGCTCCCATACCCTACCAATGTACTTTTACCCTTCAAGTTGGTTTCATTGCCTACTAACTGGAACACATGTTTTTTAAGGCTTATTTGTAGGTGTAACTACATCATGAGACAATACTTATGATGTTTTTTAATCTCAATTGAGCCCATGTTAGTCATATAGTGCATAATTAAACTTGAATTAACCTTTTTAAGAATCTTAAAGCATCAATAAGGCATCAATATTGGTGTTACTATCTCATACCTTGTTGGACTGAGACACCCCTACCTATAGGTACATATTCTTATAATGGGCTTGTTCATGATGCTAAAAGAATATTTTTAAAACCCCTTGAGGTCACATGATACATTATTTATCATTCATTCAAACTAAGAGTCCTAAAAACACCATTTGAACATAAAAAACATGGTCACTATTCTACACTAATATGCTCTACTTGTAGGGTCTACTGTACCTATTCATAGCCCTATCCATTTTTTCATAATGTTTATAAACCTCCTTGAACCTATTTGGGGTTATAAAAAATCCATAATCATCTTAAGTTCACTTATATGCTTCCATTAAAAATACAAATTTATTCTCTTTTCCATGACTGAGAAACTTGTTGTAGGTGTGCATTTTTTTAATACAAAGGACACATGTAGATACTCATGGAGGTTGTACGAGAACATCTGAATCCTTCCTTGCTTACCTTCAAATCTTTTGACCTCACCTCATTAGTATATCCATCCTATTCATGATGTTTTTCTTAATTTTTCTCCTTGGGGTGACAAAATACCATTCAAGCCTTAGACCTGTAGATTTTAATGGAACATTGTAGTACTTTTTAAGTTATTTTGAAGGCTAGCAACTCCAACATTATGTTGACATTTTGACCCCCATTCTTGGAAGATATCTTCTCTATGTTAGGTAATATAGGATTAACTTATCTATATACCTTGGAACGTCTTGAAATAATGTTTTAAGATATTCACAAGAAGTCCCCTAACCTTTATTTTGCTATTTTAGGGAAAGCTTCTATAAACTCAGTTTTTTGTATTCAAATATAATTCCACACTTCCTCTTTCCCTTTAGAAACTTTATATGAGCATTTCATTTCCTAGAGACCATAAAAAAACATTAAGTAGGTATCCAATTGTGTTATCCTCTCCATGAAATGACTTTAGTAACCTGCTTAGCCACCTGTAGGTGGATGCTTTGGTACACCAATAATGAGCTAGATATGAACAATATGGAACTTTCTATGAAAGTGAAATTTATATGATTCCATCAAGCATGTAAATGTACCTCTATTAATTTTAATAGGTTTTAAAACATATTTTACCCTTTTACACCTTAGTATGATGTCAAGAAGGCCCTATAGGTGTGCATTGGGATGTTTTATACATGCAAGACATAGACTTGGGCAAGAGCATGTTAGGGAAAAGCTTAAAAACCACTCAAATGAATTTTAAATTATTCAAGTAGATGGTATAAATCAATATCACCCTAAAACTAGCTTCAATACACCTCTCCAACATGAAAATCACTTTCATATTCATGGAAAAGAGTAATCAGAAGCATCAAATGACTATTTTAGCAAGGTGGATGAACTTTTGACCACACTTGCACCTTCACCAAACATATAAATATAATTTTTTAAAATTTTAAGGTCTTCAAAAACTATAATACCCTAATTATCATCCCATGAACAAGTTAAACTAGTCTATATAGGTGACTTAAATTGAAGCCAAGCATGAAGTTGACAATGGAGGAAGATAAGCTTGCAAGCTACTCAGAGGATGAAATGATGAAACCAAAACATATAAGGATGTGTTAGTATGACCTTGATACTTGTGTAACACCATTTACCAGCTAAATGAGACCATTTTAGGAGAAAAGCACTCAACAAACAACAATCATTTTAGCTAAAACTACACATGGTGACACCTTCTTGCATCATAGACTAATTTTATCATCCAAACATTATGAAACATGAAAATAATAATGGATATAATTTTATAAAATAAAAAATCCTTTGGATCTAACATCACCAACTGGTTTATATGAATTTTCCTAAAATAGAGCAAAACCTATAGGGTGCATGAAACAACTACCAAAAAAGTATAATCAACTTTATGAGAATGGTCATGAAGTACAAGACACAATTATAAAAAATATTTATATTTAAATGAATGAATATGATTTTAATATAACCTTTAAAAAGAATTTGACTTGAAACATCTTCAACTATCTATACTAAGCAAAATCTTGAAAGTCAATTTTGTGTGTCTAGGAAACCAAGAAAGGTGTAGAATGGTTTTAGCCTCAAAATGATAATTATAGATTTAAAAAAATGTGGGTATGAGTTTTAATAATGTGAAGGGGACCTGAATGTGATCTTATATTATGTGGCACACTTCCCCATGAGCTGAATAATTGCCCTTTTCTACCTTTTTTTAGTTGGTTTCTATAATTTTAGTTAGACGACCTATATTATTCAGATGTAACTAACATTATTGATAGTTATAATGACATATTGGATGATTTAAAGTAAATTATGACACCTAATAACCTTAGGAATTGTGCCACTTGTATTAATGATACTTAAAATCACATAAAATGACCTCAAATTGATAAAGTTAATAATATAACTAAGAGCAAGGATATGAGGACCTTAAATGACATCATATAACATGAAATACACCCCATGAAAATATATTAGGCCTCATAAAACAATTTAAAACCCATTTTTTACCTAGGGGTGCCCCAATTTGACCTAAAAGTTAAATTTGGTCAATAGGAATGATGTTGGAAACCCATCAGGGGCAGTCAATAGCTTGGATGAAACTAATTCAAATGAGCTTTTCAATCTCAGCCTTAAATAACTAGGAGACTTTAACTACATTTTTCTTTTTTTTGGTAAATGGGCTGGGTCCCATAATCCATAATGATATTATGGACAACAATGTTAGGATCCATGCCCTTCATATCAACATATTCACAAGAAAATACATCTAGAAAGTTATGCAAGAAGGTGACCAAGACATCCCACTCCTCTAGATAAAGGTTAACACTGATCTTGATGATCTTTGGCCTTGATGAATTTCCAAGGTTGACATCCATGGATCCTTCAACATCAATAGCATTTACTTCCTTAAAACACTCAAACATTAGAGGGAGTGATTGATATAACACTTTTTTTGTTTGTTTATTATTAGTTGTGCAAAAAGATTTTTTGTTATTATAAGAAGAAGATTTAGAAAACTGTCATTTTTGAGCAGCAATATTGTATTCTTGATGATGAAGGTTAACCATGGATTCATGATCAAAGGAAACACCAAGCATGTTAGAGACAACAAATTTAGTGATCCCTCTAAAAGATTCCTGAGAATGACCAATGTTGGCATGGAACTAAATTTTTTGATTAGGGTCATACCACTTAAGAGGATTATTACGATAATTAAAAGGTTTAGAGGGTGGTAATAATTGTTTCATTTACTACATAGTTAGTGGTGTGTGAGAAGATGAGGGAATGCCAAATTTTGCAACTCCTAATTTAGTCTGAGGAGTATTATTCATGATAGTATTAGTATAAGTTTGAAAATATCCTTCAAAATATTTAGGATTAGGTTCAAATTGCTTCATGAGAAAGTCTTGACATTTAGCTTAGTCAACAACTTCATTAAGTGTTTGGGGAGCAAAATTTCAAACCTTATATTAAAGAGAATGATTTAAAGTAGTGGTGAATATTTTAAACAAATTATCATCAACCATGTTATGGTTAGCTTTATGGGCCAAATATTTCCATCTTTTAATAAAATCATGAGTTGATTTAGTGGGAGATTGCTTAGCATTGATGAAATGACTAAGGGAATTTTTGAGAAGATCATTATGTTGAAAATATTTAACTAAAGGATTGACTAGATCCTCAAGTTGCCAATTAGAATATTGGGGAAGTTGGTTGTAAAATTCTAATACATTGTTAGTGAATGTTTTAACTAGAAGATTAGTTGTGGTGAAATTATTAGTTTGGATCCACTCTTTGTAAAGATTGCGAAAAACTTTGAGAAAGGATGCAGGGTCTTTAGTCCCATCATAATTAATAGTTGGAGATAAAATACAAATATCAATAGACATGATGAAAGGATTTGGTAACTTTGGATATATTGAAGCATTTTTTAATTCATTATAGGTTGACGAATAACATTTCCTGAGGAATCTCTAAGAGGTGTAGGAATGAAATATGGATTGGCATGAGGATGGATAATCATAGGTTGATTAACCATAATGATCAAATGAAACTATATTTATATCCTTTGAAAGGTGTTATATTTTTTCATTATGTTTATTTGTTTGTTGTATGACTTGTGAAAGAAGTTGAGTCATATCAATTGGTGGGTCAATTTTTGTAGGAGCACTCCCAAAATTGGTATTAGGATGGTTACTAGAAGATGGATTATTAGTGGGATTATTAGATAAACTTGTTTCAATTGCTCCCATATTAGTTTGAAGATTTTAAAGATGAGAATTATCTTGATAGGTATAAAAAAGGTCAAACCCACCTAATTCATCTTGAGGTGTGATTTACACCATGTTACAAGCCATAGATGGAGGGGAAGAGGTACTCCAAGAGTGAGGATTCTCTTGGGAGGAAAAGAGAGGGAGAAATGAACATCCCATATAGTATCTAAATGAATTAGTATTGTCCAAGAATATTTTAATATGGGAATTCATGATGACTTGAGAGAAATGAACAAAATGCTAAGGAAGAAGAATTAGAAAATTAATTCAGACAAATAGGGTAGATAATAAGAGTATAAGGTCGACTGGGTCAACATAATAATACAAACTAGGAAAAATAAAGCCTAATAAGAGTAAAGAGTCAATTGTGTCAACCTATTACTATTATATAACTAGCAAAAGATATGTACGGTTGACTGGGTCAATCTAATACTATAGGTAGGAAGGAAAAATAGTTTGTTAAGAGACTATGTCGAATAGAATGATAGTGTACTAAAATAAAGAGAAATTTTTGCAATGTATTTTGAAAGAAAGAAATGGAAGTAAACACACAAGTAATTAGGTCAATGAGAATGATCTAATTGAGGCACACAACACAAAATCTTTCACTAATGCTAGATAATGCAAGTTTTTGCAATACACACATACAATGAGAAAAGACCTAGAAGTTAACATGAAAATCAAATGCTAAGTAAGTGATCATCCTAAGTGTTGTTATTATAAAGTTCTATTTATAAGTGTGATAGGGAAGTTAGCTAAAAATAGGGAACTAGAAAGCAAACTATAGATGGTTTAAGGATGTTTAGGTTGAAATAGATCTATGTTGGCAATAGTACTAGCTTGGTATTGGGGCCTAACCCCTCACTTCACAATCCCATAGAGATAAGGGTGTCAGGTGATTTGCTAATATATGCCATTAACCACATGTTTATACTTGTCCATAAAACCAAGTTGGCTTCCCCCTTCATGAAAAAATCCAAGTAGGTAGGCCTTGGGTAGATAATTATTTAAATGCGTTTTGGAATTTAAGATTTGGTAGTGTGTTCAAGAAAGATAAAAATAGTGAAACTAAATGGCATATTTAATTACCATGTAATTAGATTATGTGAGTCAATTTAAGCATGCAAACAACTAAAAGTGAGTGTGATGTAATTACTAGCATATAGATGTTAATTTCTAATTTAATACATAGTATAGTGCCAATTTAGATGACACTATATGCAAACATTATATAACATAGTTGATAGATCCATTACTATACTACTAAATCAAGGGTTTTTAATAACTATGTTGATAGGGTCAACTTAGTCTTTTAGATAGAAGACAAAATATATAACTAGGTCGACAAGGTTGACTAGTTTATTGTATGAGGATAGTTATAAAGACTGTAAACTATACAAAATAGAACTATAAGGAATAACTTAAATGAAAGAGAAAGAGAGAAAGGAACCTTAGTGGGTTAGAAGATGCTGAGAAATGTGATATTTCTTTTGAAGTGCCTTGAATGTTACTTGTAAATTCTACCAATTGTGTTGATTGGGTTGACCTAGTTCTATAATTCCCTATTTACTAAAGCCTACAAAGATGACTATACCAGCCTAGTTGACCTAGTATGTTTTCTAGAAGCATGTAAGATAACTATACCATCCCGGTCAGCCTAGTATGTTTTTTGGAAACCTATAAGATTAATATGTCAACTTGTTTGACCCAATAGACTGTATCTAATGAATACCTACACAAACAAAATAGAGTCATTTTTTATGTGAGTGTGTGTTAAACCTACTTAGAAAAGTTATAAACTATACCAACACTATTGACCTATTATCAAAAATATAGAAAAATAATAAATAAAATGATAGAAAATCAAAAATGTGAAAGAAAACCTACAAGATTTATATTCACATCAAGTTCACCAAAATGCATGCAATTAAAAATGCATCAATTCTATAAATAAATCCTAACTTGGAGAAGATAGAAGTGACTTACACTTCTGATTGGGGATACATTAGATAATCAAGAGAATGACCACTATGTGGATCCTCTATACCTAATTAGGGGATCTCTTATCACAATAATAATACTAGGGAGGTTCCAAAGCCTCTAGTCAAGCAAAATCATGAAATAACCCTAACTAAGCCCTATGTTTTTATAATCACTAAATTAATAACAAGTGAAGTAAATATATCTAATTTAGTGATCACCAAAGCTTGTGGCACAATATGGGGGTTAGTAAACAAAATGGAAATAAACATGCATAAGAGAATCTCAATTAAGCTATGTAGAGTAAGAACCTAATGCATGGAGAAGAAGAGTAATATTATTTGAAAGCTTTTATTTATGATACTTCTATCTACTAAAGAGAGGAGAAAAGTTAGAGAATACTTAAATAAAAGATGAATTCATCAAGACTCAATCTCTCCCTTGGATAAAGGGGCTTTGAAAGAGACTATTGTGGTTTGTAAGGATCACTAAGAAAGGGCAAAAAATCTAAGACATCTCCACAAGACTATATTTTCCAAGTAGAAACCCTAAGCTAATACTCCTTAAATAGAATGTTTGAATAACATATTATAAAGAAGTGTTAACTCTTGATTTCTCTCTAATAATTATGAAATCATCTTTTATATATAAGTGGATTTAACCTTAATCCCTTTTGAAAGTTTCAATTGATAGGTTTGACCAAATCGACCTAGTACTGATATTGACAAAAACTCACTAGGTCATGGGCTAGGTTGTCCAAGAGCTGACCTAGATCTTAAATGAATTTCATCAACAAGAGTAAAAGGCTGACCTAGTTGACCTAGTATTGTAAACTACAAAAAGGGTTTCTAGGTTAGGAAAAGAGTTATGGAAGATGGTAAAAGAGTGGAGTGTGCAAAAGAGGAGTAATAACTTAGGGTAATGTTTTTAAGAACTAGTTGGATAGGTAATAAGTAGAAATAAGGGACAAAAATCTTATGAAGCAATAATGGTCTATCCACCCCTTTCCCACTGTACTCCTTAAGGCATTCACTCAGATAGATTGAGACTCAATGTGTTCCTTCAAGATAAAAAGCATCAGTATTTGATAAAAGTTTGAAAATATTATGTGTATACAAATACTATAACTAATATCAAGACACTACTTCCACTTTGTCAATAATGGGACTACTGTATAGTTATGACACTACTATCTAAGAGGATTTTTGATATAGTGATCCAATTTGTGACACTTAGAACAACTTTCATCTCATTTTCTATCACCTAGATCATCCATATCAGATGTTTTCTAGTTAAGTCATTACTTATGTTATTTATTATTATTTTAAAAAAAATCAAATCTAGTCAATTCTATAATGAATTAGTGGTTGTATCTATTACATATCATTTCCCTTATTTACCCTACTCAGATCTTTAATAAACATAGGATTTACTTCATCTATATCCTAAAAGGTTAAAACATTTGGTGAAGTTGACTTACTTTGAACATTACTCAATATCCAACCCTAAATGCCCTTAGGGTTTGTATCTCATGTTTCCTATTTTCATTAGCTAATTTAAGATTTTAGAATTTGTATATTCTATTTTAACAACTATATTTAAATGGGTTTACTATATGCTATCTAAAAACTCTATCTATATTACATTAACAAGAAGTGATAGGCTAGGTTATAATCCTATATAACATATTTAGATTCCTACTATTTGAATTTATACCATGGATAAGGGACTTGTTAACCCTCCAAGTAACCTTGGCCTTCAAGAGCTCACTAGACATCATGCATGAGGCCTCTATGCTTTGTAATAGAAATTTATATAAATGGTCTTGATTGTGGATGATTCTTGTGATAGACTAAAGTTAGTAGTCAGCGCTAACAATTCCCAAACCAAACACTCATCCTCCACGTATGTACCACCTTGAGTTATTAACTTTGTGAAAATAGTTTTCATATCCCATGTAAATCTTAAAATTATTAGTGTGCATTGTCTAAATTGTGTAGGATCCCTAAACTTCATGAAAAAAGATAAAATAAGCATAGGATGAAAATTCAAATTACAAATGCATGCCTATGGTCCAATTTTATTGTTTGATCTTCTTTAGTAATCATCTCAACCTTAAATGATTGAATTCCATTACCTGATCATATAAATTAGTACCTAATTTCCCATCATTCATAGGATGTGACCAAAGATATGAACCACCTTCTATGTAAATTAGTATAGATCTAAAATGGAAAAGTAAACCTATGGGATCACCAAAAAAGGATAAGTTCATATAATCAAAAATTTCACAAATTAATGTGTAAAGTGGGCAAAAATTATTTCACAAGTTGGAATGTGAAGAACCAACTAAACCATGGGAGTTATGTTAGGTGAGAAACTCCCTCCATGAAAGCTCTTATGCATAACCTACACAATATTAATACATATTCAAGTGCACATGGATTTCAAAAGGTGCAATATGTAGATATCCATCATGTGCATAGGGTGACATGATAGAATTCAAGCATAAAACCTACATAGTTATCACATCAAAAAGAGAATTCAAGTGATTGACAAATAGTACATAGAGAATCAATGGTATTTAGGTAGTTTAGAGATGGAAGAGGTGGTTAGAATGGTTAAATGGAAAAGTGATTGTCAGGTGTGAGGTTATGCCCATACCCCTCATCTAACAACCTAAATGCCTTCTACTTTTAGGTGTACATGAGGATTCACAGATATTCTTCTAAATACTTCTAGATTTATATTGTCATCCTTAATTTAATGAGAATGGTCTATGGTGAATATTACATGGTGATTTGGTCTTCTTGATTTATATAGAGCCCTAAGTGTCACGTTTAAATTCAAATATCCTATCTTCCCTAGGGTGCATATTTATTACACAAAGGATTGTTAGCTCTATAAAATCATATATTTTGATTATAAATGGCTCAAAATGTTCAGGCATCCTTATGATTTTGAAATATTCCCTCTGAAAACATTTTTATTGGCTGAAATTCGCATTTTAATGAGAATTGAGTTTACCTCCCTTCATTTTATGTGTGATTTATGTTTTTTTATCCTTATCTATGGGTATTTTTCACCCCTCTCATTCATTTCCAATCCCAACACCTCTGTACAAAATGAGGAGCTCATTTGTAGATCATATTCAATGCACACTTGGGTCTTTATAGGTTTTGACTATAGATCATCTCATCTATCTAAGTGTTGCATTGTGTTCTTGCACCTCAATATGAAATAAGTATGCATTTATAGTACCCATGGTGGAGTTTGTGTGATATTATCTCATTCTTAATAATTTGTAGTGTCTTTGTCAAGGTAGTATAGGTTTTTTCTCTATTCTTGATGTATCACCCTTTACATTATAGTAATCTCTTACCTTTTCCCTCCCTCTTCCCCTTGTCAAGTTTAGGTTTAACACTAGTTATAGATTTCATTCTACTCTTTGTAGGTCTACACACTAGTCCTAAACCAAGTACATCTAGAACATAAGGAATGCAACCTACTCTAGAGGTTCATAGTAAGGAGTGCAATAGTCCTATATGTGTTTGGGGATGATCCCATTTTTACATAAAGACAACAAATAGCCCTCCAATGCATGAGAGGCCTTCATGACCACGAGCTTATGTTCAAGGTGATAACATCTTCTAGTAGGCCTAGTGTGACCAGTTTAAAGAGAAATATGAAGATTGGTGTTATCCTTAGTCAACAGTGTTGAAGACACTCAGTCATAACACTTGGTGGATCCACGTATTTCTAGCTTATGAAGATCAATATTTCATCCATATGCCAAGAGAAACAAGATAATATTTAAGAGGTATCAATTATCATTTTATTGATATTCCTATGTCCTCTAGAAGAAGAAAATTTATAACATTCCTATCTCTAGTCAGGAGAGCTATAGATTTGAGGTAGACATCTTCTAAATCTTAGTCTACCCATATTTATGGTAGATTTCCCAAACATAGAAGAGGATTATTTCCTATCTACTTCATGGTTTTTCTAAGAAATTAGTTCTTCATACCCCTTAATGGATGTAGTCCTTTAGTTCTAGCTCAATATGATGACATCAAGTTTGAACACTTAAAATCTTATCCCACTGTACTAGCGAGAATGCAACTAGACCTATAGAATATATCTAAGACATTACCAACATCTATTTGATTCACTACATAATACATGATAATTTAGCATTTATACTTCATTCCTCTTCTTTTAAGGGTAAAGACCTCTAATGTTATATAGGTTTAAGGCCAATAACTATCCATAACTAGGATGAACTTGGAGAGTAGTTATACAAACAATTCAAAGACAAGATTGATCACTTGTCATTGATAGAGTGGATTGCCACTATCAAAAAATGTCACATGGGTTGATCGTCAACTTCAATTTTAAATCCTAGAAGTTTAGGACCAAATACCACCTTGTGTAAGCCATCTCTAGACAACATGTTCTTATATTATTTGAAGGCCCTAAATAGTGATATACTTATAATGGTCTAATCTATGGGAGGCATAATATTTCTTTATGAATATGAATTGTTGTGGAAGTAGAGAATTATTTGATCCAAGTAGAGAAAATTTCACCCAGACTTCCTATGATACTCTTTCTATATCCACTACCTAGGCAACATACTATGGATCATACATTACCATGCATCCCCATCATAGTTAGCCAACCAACTACATCTATTATTCTCTTAATAAATTGAATGAGTTGAAAACATTGTTTCAAAGTTTTGATAATGAGCTTGTAGCCCTCAAAAGGCATCAAGGGTAGCATTCTAGGCCTTATCAACCCTTCAATCAGCCATATAAACCATAAAGTCCACCTCTCAAGGTGGTGCATAGTCCTAGAGCCATATCACATATAGTAGACTACCTTATGCTCAAAAATCAAATGTTTCTAGAACCTATTGATCCTCCATTCATGTACATAATAACCTTGCACAAGACTCTGAATGGTGCTTCCCATGTAATTAATTATAAAATTAAGCCATATGTGTAGATAGAGATTGAAAATAGGTACTCATGGTGAAAAATGTGTTACATCCTTAGATACAACTAGATGATGTAGCTTTATATAGATGAGAGGTCTATATAGAAGATACCTGATAAGATGAATCCACTCTTATAAACTAGTAGGAAGGTGACTTCAATTATGTAAATCAAAGTGGTATGTCAGGTGTAGAAATCAGCCCAATTGATTTTAATACAAGATTTAAATGGAGATAAATGGGGGGGGGGAATAATCTATCTAAATTCCATTAACTTATATGCCCTAAGTTTCTTGCATAGAAACCTAATTTAGAACACCTATTCAAACTTCAATTTACATGAGACAAGATACATAGAAAGAGAGTCATCTCAAACTAGGGTTCAAATTTAAGAAGATGACACTATTATAAAATTACATCCAAAAGGACCCTAAATTAATTTCAACATAATCAAGAAGATGAATAGGAATACCTTAATATAACCATGTGGGATGCTCTTGTTATTCTTGCCTAAAGGAAATTGATATAAGCTACTTTGAGTAATTTCTAAGTACATGATCCATCATATCCTATGCCTTCCATCTCTATGATCTTAGGTCAACCAAATCAGGAAGTGTATGGTGACATTAAGCCAACCCATTTTACATCTTGTTGATCATTGGTAAGCACCTACGATACAATTTCATGATAGACTCAAGTACAAGTAGTTTTGTGATTCTAAATAATATTGCATACAAGTTGGGCATTACATACTCACATGTTTATAAAATCATCGTACAATTGGATGGAATGACATTTAAAACTATAGGAATCATCAAAGGCCTGAACCTCACACTACATCCATGCTCAAACCTCTCCATTGTGTAGGACATTATAGCCATTTATCTCCCCTTACTTTATCATATGCCTTTCCTCAGATTTCACAAAAAATATGTATGGATACTTATCATTGGATTTTTCACATATGTTACTCATAACAAGATACATTCCTAAGGTGACAATCACGACCATGCCTATATTTATATTTCATGTGGAGCCATACTTCCCCAACCTAGTTGAAGAAAATTGCACAATGCTTGATAAAGAGTAGAATTAAATCCTCCATGAGGACACCACACTCTTGGAAGAGGTCCCAGATAACTTACTTGATGAGTGAGAACATGAGCATTATGAGTGTGACCCATATGATGATGTATAAGATATGATATTAGGTACCTTTTATATTTTTTAGGAGGGCCTTGTGTTGCCTAACATGGTAAAGGTGTAAGAGGACCTAAAAGGTATATGGTAGTTATACTTTGATGGCTCATGCAGAAAAAATGGAGTTGGGGATGGCATTGTGTTAGTCCCCCCTCATAATTAAATCTATTTATGTATACAGGTTGCAGTTTAATTGCACAAATAATGTTTTTGGGTATGAGGCATTGATCTAGGGTATCCAATTGGAAGATGTTAAAGGGATGAAGGTGATGAAATATTTTTTGGGATAGAAAACTTGTGGTGAACTAGGTTCAAACATATAAAATGTCAACAAATAATATATTAAGAGATTATAAGCATACAACATGGGAAATTATTGAATGTTTTGATGCCTTTGACATCCATTCCATACCAAGAGTATAAAATGTTGATGTTGATAGACTCATGATTGTAAGTTCCTATTATGACATTCTGTGTAAGGTAATAAAGTATTCTAAGCAATTTTTGAGACTCATAGTCATACCGATAGTCCTAGATAATGCAAATAATAGGCAAGTGTTTGAGAATAATGAATATATCATCAAATTCTTATAGGATGAAGCAAATTTTAACACTGAGAAAAAATCATAGCTTTGAGCCCAATATGAGAAGATAATTACATTGAGGGGTAATAAACATCCTAAGGACTTGGTCAATCTAGAAATCATCTTCAACTTTGATGATCAACTCAAAGGTGAAAGGTGAAACATGGCTATCAAAGAGGAGGCATTTACACAAGTGACCATATTTGATAGAAATTTATTAAAGTTTAGAAGTGTATTTTCACCATTTAAAATTGAAAGGTATATCAAAATGAGTAAGAGGTATGATAATATCTTTGCATGGGAATATAAATACCTTAGGGGGTTTGATTTAGGCTTAGCTCAATAAACCATTGAGCTCTACCCTAGCACAAAGCTATTTAGGTAGAGATAAGTCCCATCAACCCTAATATTGATCCCTTAATGAGGAAGGATCTCATAAAACTCATTGAGGACAACATAATATTTCCAATCAAACATTCCTCATGGGTGGCCAATTTGGTCTTGGAGTGAAAGAAAAATGGAGACATCCAATTGTTCATAAACTTCAGGGACATCAACAATGCCTCCCTCAAATACCACTACCCCCTCTTTTAGATAGAACAAACTCTATAAATAGTCATAGGCACAAAAATATTTTCACTAGTAGATAGTTATTTAGGTTATATCTAGGTTCTTGTGCAAGAGTGTGATCACTAAAAAATAAAAATCACTACTAAGTGGTATATCTTTGCATATTAGAGGATGCCTTTCATATTGAAAAACACAAGGGTGAGATTCCAAAAGTACATGGATATGGTGTTACATAGACTCATAAACAAAATCATATTGGTCTACCTCGATGATATAACTATCTTTTCTAAGTGCATGGAGGATCATTTAGGACATTTGGAGTGGGTCTTTGAAAGCTGCCAAAAGTTTGAAATATCTCTGAACCCAAACAAATGCATCTTCAATATCTATAAGGGTACTCTCCTTGGACACATTATTTTTAATATGAAGTCATAATTAACCTAGAATTAGTCAAATCTATTATGTCTCTCTATCTCTTAAGTCATAATATTTCATCAAAATATTTGTACCTAATTTTACTTCTCTAGCCAATCCCCTCATAATAATGATAAAAAAGGGGGCTGAATTTAGATGGACCCATGAAGGGAATAGTTGTTTTGAGGCCATCAAACATTCCATTGCACAAGTTCCCACTTTGATCAACCTAAATTATAGTAAGGATTATATCCTTTATGCATTTGGTGGAGTTGAAGGCATCTCAACTATTCTTATATAGTAGAACAATGATCATTTAGAGTATCATATGACTTTATTTATCTTATTTCTCAAGGATTATGATATTCACTATATATTTATGGAGAAACATTTCCTTATAGTCATAAGGGAAATCAAAAAATTTAGACACGTACTCTTTAACAACAAGATCCATCTCATGGTTGCCCACGTAAGTATTTAATATTTTTTGCTTAGAAAGGACATTAGTGACCAAATGTTTATTGGATCATGAAGGTGATGGAATATGATGTGGATATCTAACTAACCAAGTTGGTGAAAGGAAAAGGACTATGTGATAAATGGGCAGAAATTGTGATAAATGAGAATAAAGTAGTTTTTGTGTTGATCAAATATCAACTAGTAGACTAATGTACTCTGACAAGTTGGACCAAAAATATGAGGACCTTCCTTTATAATGGCATATATACCTTTGGCCTAAGTAAATATAAGCACAAACACTTCAAGTTGTAAAGAATTCCATATGTGTTTATTTATGGTATGTATTTTTGAAAGGACTTCAATGGAGTCCTCTTAAGGTGAATAGAGGAAGACCAAGTGAATTTTTTTTTACAAGAGTTCCATAATGGGCTATCAGGAGCCCATTATTCACCAAAGACTACCACTATAAAAATAATGTGAGTTGGATATTATTGGTCAAATATATTCAAAGATATGCATTGATGGGTGTGAAATTGTAATAAATGCACCTTTTTCATAGGCAAATAGAAGATGGAAGCTTTATAACTATGGTTAATACAAGATGACTATCCTTTTATGTAATAGGGCCTAGACTTCATTGGCAAAATCAATACACCATCAAGTGTTAGGAATAAATGGATCCTCATAGCCACAAACTATCTTTCAAGGTGAATGGAGGCAATGTGATTAAAGAGGCCAATGAGGCATCAATTCTAGATTTATATGAGGGAATTATAATGAGATTTGGTGTTTTAGCCACCATCATCTCAACAATGCATTAGATTTGGTTAGAACCAAGATCAATGAGTGGGTCACCAAGCATAACATCCACCTGAGCACATCCTCAAACTATTACCCTCAATGTAATGGTCTAGCTAAGTCTACTAATAAAATTTTGAATCAAAAAATAAAAAGGACCATGGAGGATAATCATCTAGCCTAGCACATAAAGCTCAAGACATCCCTTTGGGCTGATTGAATCATGCCTAAGAGAGTGTTGGGAAATTCACCCTTCATAATAGTCTATGGAAGGGATATTAGGTTGCCCATGTCCCTCAATTAGCCTTCATTAGAAGTCACCCATTAGATATAACTACTAGATAATGGTCCCTTCATAGTGAGGTTATCCAAGCTAGTAGAGCTCAAAGAAACTATAGTGTGAGATACATAGATTATGGAGTTTCAATAGGCCTAGATGAAGAAGAACTTTGGTAAAAAGGCCACTGACATAATTTTATAAGAGGGATACCTAGTACTTAAGTGGGATGAAGATAGAGTAAAAGATGGGAAACATACTACATTTAATACTATATGGAGTGGCCCATATACTATAATTAGTTGAAATCTAGCCAATGCATAACAACTCACAAAGTCAAATGGAAAATAATTTCCCGTCTTAGTCAATGGGATTTATCGCAAAAACTATCTCCATTAATCATATATCCTTTGTATATATTATGTTAGATGTTTTAATTTACCCAAGTGCCTTGTGAACATTATTTTTTTAGGATAGTTTTTACTTACTCTAAGTTCTCTCACATAATGTTTTACTTAGCTTAGATCTTCTTTCCTCTAAGCATCGTTCAATGTGTAGACATTCAATTCCTAACACCATTTATGTTAAAATTATCAATATTACCTGAATTACAATCAAATGCACATTTTAGGTCAAAATTCATTAAATACACTAAATAGTTCAAGCTCATCATTCAAAATTGTCAATTTAGGCCAATTTATCCCTAAATGGGGCAATGCATTTTATGTTATACCTAACTTTGATTAATTCATTTCAAGTCAAAATGATGATTTCATCTTTTTTTGCTTTAGATCACTCTTTTGTTCTAATTTATTACTACACACCATGTACCTTTGTTATGATACGTTGAAAATGTTCTAAATGGGAATACAGTTTCAATGCATCTAACATTGCCTTCCAATTCTTCTCGAGTCAAGTTACGACCCAGTAATATGACTTTATGACGATTTTGATTAATTAAGAGGCATTTTATAAATAATTACACAAATGTTGATTAATATTATTTAAATCTAATTAATTCAAATGAAGATATTGAGTGGATTTTCCATGGAAGTTATTGAATATTTATTTTTGGAAATTGATTTTTATTAACTGCATTATCAAGTGACATTATTTCCTGGAAAGGTATCCCTAGGCCATAAATGCATAAAATGTTTAAATCATGGCCTCCCATGCCTCATTAATACCCCTTATTCCAAAATTATTATGAATTTATTTATTGATTTTAGCCTCCAAAATTGAATGGATTCTTGGCCACAATCACAAGATGGACAATCACAATTCATTCTAATCTATCTCAAAAATCTATAAATAGAGAGGCCATGAACATCATTTTTAGGCTTGATTTTATGTAGTGTTATAATGCAAAATTGTCTCCACAACCCTTTATGTTGATCATTTTGTTTCATTAGCAAGCTTCATTTGATAGGCTAGATTATAGATTTCATCTACGTTGAGTCTAGGTTATGCAAAGAGTGCTTGAGGCATTGGAGGAGTTTGGCCACAATTGTTGAAAAAGACAAGAGCTCTTAATCAAGGGGAGAACATGATTATGAGCTGATCTTGGATGATGGAATTGACTTGGGAAGGTAACTAATATTTCTTTATTTTAATTTTTTCTTCATTGTCATTTGAAAACCCCACATGAATAGATGGCTTAAATCATTTAGTATTTATGCATTTTTTTTTGGTTTTTCTTGGACTAATACTTGGCTAATCATTTTATGTAATCAAATATACATTTTGGAATGCCCCATGGGACTTCACCCCATCATTTTGGTCATAATGTACCTAAAAGAAACCTAGTAACCATTTACTTATAGTATCTTGGAGTGTGAAAGCAAAAAAAGAGGAAAATTTTAGCAAAACTCTATTTTTTCTAAAAGTCATGGTTTCATCTTCTAGACCATAATCATATAACTCACACAGTCATAAATTGATCCAACCTAACCTAATTAGCAAGATTATAACCCTAAAAAATAATATTGTGACCCCAACTCACCCTGACTCAACCTAACCTAACCTGACCTGACCTAACCCAACCCAACTAGAATAGCAAGATTATAACCCTGAATAGCAGGATTGTGACCCCAACCTAACCTGATCCAACCTAATTTGATTTGATTTGACCTGCCCTAACCTAGCCTAAATTGACTTTAATAATGTTATTATGGACCCAAGTTATGGGATTGCACTATGGAGTAGTGGGGTTTCACTATGTGAAAAATTTGAGGGCTTATTTTACAAAGTTATTTTCTCAATCTCATAAGTGATTAAAAGTAGGCAATCCTAATCTTATTTTTTTAGGTTTAAAGGATGTTTTATAAAATTAATTTGGGTGTTTTAAACTAATCATATACTTAAATTTGGGGTTTTTAAAATAACTTGGTTAAAATCATGCACAATTCAAATTTGGTGCCTAAAACAAATTTAGCATGCTAAGTATTGAACACTTCAAACTTTGGGATTAAAATGAACTTAGGTGCTTATTGATTCATTTAGTATTTTTTGGTGTAATTTTAACAATTTTTTACATATTAAATCCATGGTGATAAAGAACATCAACATAAATTTTGTTTAATGCTTTAAAATTGAACACACTTCATTTTTTTGCAAAGTTGTTATTGTTGTTTGCCTAGATTTGACTTGTTTGAGAAAATAGGGAGTTGTGTATGTATGCTCTCCTATCCATCCCATTTAGGGAACTTTTGGGATTAAAAGTACCAACTTCATTAAAAAATACCTTATTCCAAATGTGTAGAATAGAAGTTTTTAAGGATCTCCCCAAGGCTTGCATGGCTAGGGTGATATAAAAACAACCTTTAATGATCTTTTACTTGGTCATTTATGTTTTGCATATTGGCTTGTAAGGCAGACTTCATTACCTCCCACAAGTTATTTAGGGAAGATTTTACCTAGGGTTTCATCTCTTGGCATCATCTTCAATCCATCACCATGAGGGGGTATATAAATTGGGACCACCCCATTAGGATCAGAGGTTTGAGTGGTTAAACCTTCTCTTAGCACTAGGTTTAAACCTGGGATGTATGATCATGTTGGAAATTACACTAAATTGATCAAGTGATGGATGAAATGGTTGTAATAAAGGGAAGACATTTTTACAATAAGCCAAATGATGTAGACCCAATTGACATGTTTCTTCTCTTTCATGTTGATGTGAAAGTCTTGTGCATAGGATCCATCTAGAAACATTCAAAGACTTTCTAGTTTAGTTAACCCCACTTTGCCACACCTTGTCATTTTAGGGCTTAAGATGATCAATTATTTATTTTTTCTTTTTCTTAGATTACTTGGTCTTGTTTTGGGTTAAAACTACTTGTTAACATAAACTTCATAACCAAAACACATTGTCCACAAATTTCTTGAACAAGGAGGCATTATGCTATCCAACTAAAAATCATATTTTCCTTGTTCAAATTAACATCATAAACTTTATGTCATCATTGTTCTAATTGGTTAATTTATGCTACCCATTTAAGTCTAAATTGTTTGCCAAATTTTCTTAAGTCCGTCATTGATAATTCACATTCAAAATTGAACCTTTCTAAGTTCTAAGGGTTGATGTGTTAAATTGGGTTCACCATTTTCACATTAAACTTATTTTAACTTGGGTTCAATTTTCTATTTTTTGAATTGAGGGCCTTTTTATAGACTCAAAATTACACTTATCATCTTGGTAGACTTAAAACATCTTGTGCATAACTCACACTTTAAATTCATAGAACACATATTATACTATCCCCACTATCACCATATGGTGGCATTATGCTGCCTATTTGGGTTTAGTTTTATACTTAAGAATTCTTGCATGTTTTCAAATCATGAGTTTCTTAGTTTGCATTGTCTTCTTCATATTATAAAGATATTTCTTTTATTTCTTAATTGTTAACTCATTTAATTTTAACTATATTTTATGGTATTGGCATATCATAAAGGTCTATATTTTAGAGTGCAAATCATACACTAGATTTTTGAGTAATCATACCCTCTTCCAATCTATACGATTTTGAAATTACAAAAATTTGAGTAAAATTGTGAACCAAATAATCTAATTATGCATGGTTCTAATCCATCCTCCTTTTTATAGTCTCTTTCCTACCTTGGTCATTTCTTAAAAGAGAAGATCAAACCCATACGTTGTTCATAACATTTGTAAAACATTGATCTATATCTAGTCAAACATAGATAATAACTCTTTTTAGACATGACTCAAAGGTTCATTCATAGTGGGGTCTCTTAGGTCTTATCTATGAGGATGAGAAATATTATGATGGTCAAGACAATTGTATTATCTTTGAGGATATATTTTCAATAGTATGATCTGAGGAAGAGTACAATGAATATTAACACCAAGATAACCAAGATGAAGCACTTCTTAGGTTGATAGAATCAAGTGATAGATTATCTTTGGATTTTCCTATATTAATACCTTAGTTAGAGAAGAAGAAAGACAATGGAAACAACAAGCTTTCACACAAATAGACATACCTTCTTATTCTAAAAAAGTTAAAGAAATGATTACAGAGTCACAAACCACAAATCCAGATCTTATAATAAAGATCAAGAAAATAAGTCAATGGTATGTTGATCATCTTACCATGGACTTAACTAAATCATTGGTTGCTACTTAAATTCATAATTATGTTTTGAAATAACAAGAAAATCTAGTTGAGATTATGTAATAAGAATTTGTTGAGAACATAATAGTTTTAGATCAAGGTAACCTAAATGAAAAATTAAAGTCACAAGAGATCTTACAAAAAATTTCCTTAGAAATATAACATACATTAATAAACTATCATGAACCTCTTTTAATTTAAAAAAATCATAGACCCAAAAATTCAATTTGTATTGAGGAGATCCCTCAAGAAAATTTGGCTAGTTTATCTCAACCAACATAGAAATTGGTTAATAGATAATGAATTTCTCAAAATAAAAAAAACACTAGTCAATCAAGATAGCCTAGTTTAGCAAATGTTTTACAATCCAAGAATCAATTTACTATCTACTTGACTCTAGGATAAAATCAAACCCAAGTCACAAAATATAGGGTGTACATCCCTCACAAACCCATGCAAAATCAAGGAAACATTCCATCTCAACAACAACAACATGGGCACATTCCACCCTAACAACAATACTAGGGGAAAATTCCTCCCCAATGATATAAAAATTAAGGGAACATAACATGCCAACAACATCATAACCAATCCATGAATGCACCAAGTATGTAAGAGTGATACTGTATGAAGGAGATTGTGTAATGATTGGAGATGAATAACACAGTCAAAAAGTATAAATTTGATGAGACATGTCCATATCCATTTGATTTGAATATTTAAAAAACCCCCTTTTTACCTCATTTTGAGGCACCAAAATTTTATAAATATAAAGGAAATGGATACCCATGTGAGTACATATATGATTTTTTCATTTTATTCTAAGAGGTTGTTTATATTAGCAAGTACTTACTACAACTATTTTTACTAAGTTTAATAACACATGATATTGATTGGCTACTTAAGTTACCCAAAGGATTGGTTGTAGATTGGATTAACTTTTAATAAAAGTTTCTCAACCATTTCTCTTAGAACATAGAACATAAACTGATCATTGTTGACTTGTGTAAATCCAAACAATGTAATGGTGAAAGTTTTACCACATATCTATATATATGGAGAGCATTGGTGGGTTGATTTCAACATAACTTGCTAGCTAGATAGTTAATATATATATATATATATATATATATATATTTGCACAAAAATTACATCCTAAGGTCATGAATAATATACATCTAGCTTGTGCTGACTCATATAAGGAACTTATCAACAAAAAGGTGCAGATTAAGAAGGCTCTTATTGGCAAGGGTCTTGTTAATATTTTAATGCAAGGCTAAAATTCAAATCAGCCACAATCATCTACACAAAATGTTGTGCATATAAGCCTAAGGTATTTAACAAGAACAAAAACATGATTGGAAATGGGGTGACTAAAATAAGACATGTATAAATGGTGTAAGCTCCACCTCCACTGAATGTAAAATTAGCTCCCCCCAATCCACCACCTAATTTATAGAGATAACCTCCATGTATAACATTTCATAACAATTATAGATTTTTTAGAAAGTTAGGAGAATTGGTTAAAATAGTGCTTCAAAATCTCATAAAATAAAATCTAATTGTATGGTCAGTATGAAAGCCATTTACTCATGATCAATCAAAACTAGATTGGTAAAAATAGAGTGAGTGGTGCAGCTTCCATCATGTAACTAGTCATGATGCATACCATTGTGTCCAATTAAAACACATCATTGAAGACTTCAATGAAAGTGGTGAATTATAGATTAAGTTTTCCCCTAATCAGGTCACAAATTAGGATAGGGGGATCTACAATAACCTCTTTCCTTGACATAATTCACCACCACCCAGAAATAATCAAAACCAAGGTCAAAATCAAGGATAGAGGTAGAATCAAAACCAACAACAGGGTTTAAATCATAATGAACATAATAGTATCATAATGCCCATACTAATAATGTGGCTTATAATAACATGTCGTACAAATATAAAAATACTATGGGGCACATTTTTGTTTCCCACATTACCACTGTTATTGTGAAACCATGTGGATAATCTCATGTTCCTCATAGCATGGGACCCATCATTATAAGGTCAACACACTCTCCCCTAGTAATACCACATCAAGCTTGCGTAGTACAATTATGACTCCATTTTCATGGTTTACTATTTTTGAATAGCAATACCCCTCTTCTAATTATAATGGCTCCTCATCAACTCAAAACTTTAGTAATATAGATTGACACCCATGAGTCATCATCCAAGTACCTTTGCCTTATTCTTCTACTTATAATGGATCCTTACCACCTCTAGGTTGTGCAGTCACAACTAGATGCTTATGAGTCACCATCCAGGGTCCTTCACCCACTTCTTCCATGAAACCTAATGAGAACATTATATTAATATTTTTTAGTCCTATAAAATGTGAAATTTGGTTACTTGAGTATGGCTAATAGTAGCCAATCCATAGGTCCTCCTACTTGCTTCCACAACCCTTTTAGGCTTTTCTTTCATTGATTCCTAGTCATCCATAGTCTTTCAGACTTGACCCTTGCAGACCTAAGTAGCTCTCTTAGGCCTAGATCCATCCCCCTAGGTCTCATTCCCTTTGGACAATAATGCCCAAGTTGGACATGAGCACTGAAACCCAAGGTGTCAAGTTTTAATGTTATTATCCAAGTGTACTTTTGGTCATAATGGTCATATTTTCCTAAATCCTCATCTTAATTCATGTCAGCCTAATGTAAATTCATTTAACCCAAAATCATTAAATCCCCTATAAAAGGCCATTCAAAGTTCATTTAGATGGGTTGGCACTCATTTATAAGAGAAAATCAAGAATATAAGCAAGACTACTCAAGCATTCTTCCCCATTCTCTACATACAACCATCCAATAGTATTTAAATCTTATTCAAACATTTACAATAGTCCCTAGTCACTCCAAGTGCACCTAGTATCTCATTTACTCGCATTTTCATCACACTATTACACTAGGCATTTCAATGGAAGAACTACATATAGCTTGATCCCTCCTTAGAGTATTGGTATGTAGGTAGCATGCCCACACATGGGGTGTGAAGTGCATCCAACATATCCTTTACACACTAACCCCTTTTCTCTATTTGCCATAGTCTTATTTAATTACATAAAAGACACAGGTACTTGAATAATTAGCTCTATAGGGAGTTTTTTTTATAGTGAGGATCTAAAATTTTGTACACATGCTCAAAAAAATGCTATAAACAAAACCCAAAAAAATCATATTTCTATGAGTATTTTTGACTATAGCGGCAAGACCAAGACTACAACATCAAATAGTAGGTTGTCCTATTTTTGGCAGTCTTGTCCAATTAAGAAATGAACTCCAAATATCAGCTTTTGACAATGTCCCAGTCTTGTTCCTCCAGTATTAGACTCTATCTTAGCTATAATAGCTTGGAATAATCTAAGTCATATTTTCTCTCACTCATTACTATTTTTAGAAAAGGCAAAAATACAACTTGTTTAAATAAATTAGTGGATTAATTATTGTATATTATTTATATATTTTATCTACTCAAACCTATTTATTATTTAGATATTCACATCTAATTTCCCAAAAATAGTAAATCATTTAGTGAACTTGACTTACTTTTAATTTCCCATAAAAACCCTAGAAATGCTAGGGTAAATTCTTAGCTGATTTTTCCCATAAATTTTTGAATTTTTTATTGAATATTAAAATTTGAAAGTCCTCTCAAATTTTAAAATTTTTGTAGTAAATTGTAAAATATTTTATTTAAAACCCTAGTGTCATAAACTACCTCCTAGTAATTTTCCAATCATTTTCTAAATTTTTAGTTGCATATTAAAATTAGAAAATCACTTCAAATTTTAAAAATTCATAGTATCTTAAAAAAATATATTTTTATCAAATCCTTAGTTGCATCTACTAGGTCACATTAAATCACTAATTTTCCCATAAATTAATTAATTTTATCTTGCATACTTAGCTCATATATTCAATTTTAAATTTCAAATTTTCATAGTATTTTGCATTTTTTTTAAAAATCTATAGTTGCATATACTAGTTCTTATTTTGGTCCTTGAGGTATCACCTTACATGTTTGGGAGCTCTGTATCCCTTTTATGCATATTTCTATTCCTTTTTTAGATTATTTTAGTTTAATATTTTCTTCTATTATCCAAGTTATTTTTCTTGTGCCACCTAAGTTCCTTTCATCTCTTCCTTCAAGACAAAGTGTAAGACTTAGTGGCAATCCTCCTAAATTTGCCTAGATTCCTTCAACTTGACCATATACTATGGATAAGAAACTAGTTTAGACTCTAGATATATATTTTACACATCTAGATTGCACCAATTCTAATCAAAATGATTCAAATAATGATAAATCTAAAAATACTAATGATGATGTACACACTGACACTCATGCTCCACCACATTGGACTATTGATCCACTTCCACCCATTATTGATAATGAAGTTATACTCAACAAATATTTGATCCTCCAAAGTTTCAGATAAAGACTCAAGGAATAATGTCAAGATCATACTCTTATATTACAATCTCTTATGAAAATAAAAAAGGCTAGACAAGTTGAGTTTTCCATTCCTAAAGATCAACCAATTAAAAATGATAGTACAGGGGCAACTATGTCTCCACAACCCCCTATAGCAGCCCAACCTACCTCTATGCCACTAGTTATAACTAGTACATCTTTATCTCTTGATGTGGTAGCACTTGTGGAAGAGATAATATCTCTTCAATCCAAGGTGCTACATATTGAGCAAGGTGCCACTAGACCTACATATGCTTTGGATTCTTTTGCTCTTCTGCATACACCATTGACTCACCACATTTCTTCCAAACCCTTACCAAAAGGTTTTATTTAACCTAAGATTACTATTTATGATGGAAAGGGTGATCTAGAGACACATTTGAGATATATTCACATAGCATGCTTGGATTATGTACCAAATGACTAGTTACTAACCAATCTATTTCCATGAAGTCTAAAGGATTATGTTTTACAATGGTTCTATAGTTTATCAAATTAGTTAATCAATACATTTAAACCTTTAGCTAACATGTTCCTAGCACATTTTAGTATAAACATTGGTGATAAGGTCTCTTATGCACAAATTGCACAACAAAAATAGAAATCAAATGAGCATCTCATAGACTATGTGCTTCAATATAAGACCATCTTGGCTGAGATGACTAGCCCTATGATAGATCAGGAGTTATAGGATATCTTTAAATAAAGCCTTCTACTAGAATTATATGAATCTATTATATTTAAAATATTCTCTTCCTTCATTTAATTATGTCATACACTAAAGGAAAGAGAATTAAAACTCATTTCAATTGGCAAACTCAAGTATACAAGCATCCCAAACAAAACAAACAAGAGTAATATCAAAGTCCCATATAAGGTCAACATCAATGATAAAAAGAATTGGAATTATATAATAGTCAATGTGGCTTCAAACCCCCCTTAGCATGTGGTTTTATCAACACCTCCTTGGCATGCATTTACCAATCTACTAGTTTCTCCAGCTAGAGTTTTATAGTATTTATTGGAATGTAACATCATTACTCTCCCTCCTATTCAAGAAGTTGACCTAGTAAAGCCTTTTCCATGGGGATATGATTAGAAATAATTTTTTGATTTTCACAGGGCACCAAGCCACAATATAAGTAGATGTATCAGTTTGAGACATATGATACATGATTTGATAGATGACAACCTACTTGAACTTGGCACTTCAGTTGAGCCTCCATAGGCTAAACCAACATAGGATAAAACTTTTAAAATATTATTAGATCCATATCAAAACATTATAATTAAGATAAAGGGGACACATAGGGTATTCACCACACATACCATGCATATCCTTCACCAATTACATACAAAGCACCTTCAGTTAAATCACATCCTTTGAGTGGTATGATAGGTGTGTGTGAGTCCAAATTTCTACCTAGACCTATGATATCCTTCTAAGATCAAGAGATTATTCTGGATAATTTAGATTACAATTCACTCTTTATCATATTACATACTCATAATCAACACATTCAAAATGTTCTCATCAATAATGGTTTTAGTGTTAACATGTGCACCATTACATTATTGCAACATTTGCGCTATTCAAAGCAAGATATCACTCTGATAGATATAGTGGGCACATATAGAGTTCATTAGCTGAGATTTTACTTTCTCTATAAATTGGGCTAGCACATGTGACCACACATTCCACCATAATTCTTAGTAAAAGAGTTTTTGATATGTTACTTGGTCACCCATGGATTCAAAAAATTTGAGAAGTCCCATATAAAATTCATAGATGCATGAAATTCATTCATGGTAATCAAGTTATTATAGTTGGTGGAGTTCCATGTGAGTTACCACTCCCCACTTCAAATCCATCTCCTTTGCAGTCACCAGATCTAGCTTCTCTAGTAGTTTTAGTTTCCCACTAGTTACATTTCTTCCTCTAGTATAGATTTAGACATAGTTGAGGCATCCATCACCAGTACAAAGGGTTCATACACCTCCACCACTTCAATATTCTAGATATATTTTAGCTACAATATTCACACCCAAAGAAGTGTCATTGAGATCTCATGAATCTATGCATAGAACACATGTTCAAAGAGCTTCTCCTACTTCTAAATGGGTCCCTAATAGCCCTATAGTTGCATCCACTTCTCAGAGTTATAGAGGGACCCCATAGTTAGTTTATACTTTAGGGATTCTAGAATATTTACAACATATCTTTCAAAATCATAGTCTCAACCTTTCCATCATGCTTCACAATTATGCATGATACCTTTGATTGATATAGGACAACATGACAAGGAGTCTCATATGATACTCATCGGTTAATATCATTTCTTCTTAGTATTTCCTATACATAGCTTATTTCAAAAATATAAAATAATATAACATTACTAAATCCAAAAACATTCAAATATATCCAAAAACATAAAAAAGAATTATTGTATGCATCATCCATGCTTTATATTGCTACTACTATGCTAGGACTTACATTTGTTGTTTCATGATATTTTTTGTCAATTTATCTACATTACCATGCTTTACTTGATCTTCTTTGAGTGTGTACAGTGATATCTTGATCCTTGACTATTTCACTCTACCCATTGGGGGGCATCCTACTTCTACATTCTAGACACACATCAATATACTACCTACTAGGGGTAGATTCTACATGACTACACCATCCATGTCATGTCAATCCTACACTACACACTCCAAGTTATCATTTCGATGTACATTACTTACTATATTACATAGATTACTATATCAACATTTCACTAGTATCTATCACTTTTAGTCTTGTACTAAACATGTATTTCATAGTTTCATTCTTGATTTGATTAGTTAGATGTGATTCTATCTTTTTGATTATTATGTGCTTTCTCTTCTTGCTTAGTGTATCTTATTATATTACATTTCTAGTTCTTGTTTATCTCATGTGTACACCTTAGGACATTTTTCAATGTCTTTTACTTCTATTCATGTGTGTGTACCTTTGGACATTTGCCAATCTCCCTTTCTTGTATACTTATATGTGCCTATAGCTTGTATCCCTTGTGCCAATCTTTCTTATTTTTATGGTATGTGTATGTTGCATTTGAAAATGCCTTGTATGTTTTCTTTCCAATATGAGTGACATGTGCCCACATCCCTTGTTTTCTTTGCCCCTTGGACACCCTTATATGATTTTGGCTTTATATTCTTGTTGCTTGATTGTTTATCCTTATTTACAAATGCCATGATCCATATCATGTATTTCCTTACTTTTTTGGTTGCCATGATGGACATCATTATCCACCCCTCCTTGATAACAACAAATAACTAACCCTTTCAATTATATTTTAGGATATTTTACATGCATTTACACTATTATATCTATCTGGGCATTCCCCTGTTGATCTAACAATCTCTCAATACAAATATTTCTAAATCTTGGGATATCCTGTCAATTATCATTGCTATATCATGCATCTATACAACATAAAACACTTGTAAGGTTATCTATTCTAAGGGTAGTAATTATAGGGTATTCATTCCTACCCTAAGAAGTTGGGGAAACAAATAGGGGTTTTTTCATATAGATCAAATATTTTAGTGGTCAAAACATAAGTTTTCAGACCACTCAGAACATAGTCCAAACATTGATTGACACATGCATGATTCATTAGCCTCACTTAGTAGATGATGATGGAGCTAAAGGGTCTACCTTTTTATTCTTGATCCACTTTTTATGGAATTGATCACTCAACCCCATTCATGATATTACTTTTGGTATAGCATAGACCTAGAAAAATCTAACATCACAACAAGTTTTGTATTGGTTTACATACCTAGTGAGGTGTATTCATTCCTTTCTCTTCCTCTCTCTCTTACCTAGATTTTGTATATTTATATTTTATATATAGTGTATCTAGTAAGAACTGATCTACTTTATGTTTTAAACTATAGATTCACACATCACATCATGTTCTCTCTATGCACATCCATCATCACACAACTTCATATGCTTTACCTTTATAAGTAAGTTCAAGTATGCTTTCTATTCTTATTTTATCTAGTATTTCACTTTACTGCATCACTATAATAAAGTGGGGAAATTTTAGTCATATAAAATTAGAAATTTGGTTACTTAAATATGGCTAATGATACCCAATTCATAGGTCTTCTTACATTCTTGCACAACCCTTTTAGGCTTTTCTTTCACTAACTCCCAGTCATCCACAACCCTCTAGACTTTACACTTATAGACCTAGGTAGCTCTCTCAAGCCCAGAACCATCCCCGTATGTCTCATTCCCTCTATAAAATATCACCCAAGTTGGATAGGAGCATTGAAACCTAGGGTGTCCAATTTTTAGCACTATTGTATAAGTGTACTTTTGTTTTTAACAATCATATTTTCCTGAATCCTTATCCTAATTCATATCAGCCGAATGTGAATAATTTTAATCCAAAGCCATTAAATCCCCTATAAAATGCCATTCAAATTCCATTTAGAAGGGTTGGAAATCATTTAAAAGAGAGAAGCAAGAATATAAGCAAGACTACTCAAGCACTCTACCCTATTCTTTGTATATAACCATCCAATAATACTTCAAGCTTATTCAAACCTTTATGCCAATCCCTAGTCACTTTAAGTACACCCAATTCACATTTACTTTAATTTTTATCACACTATTATGACAAGCACTTCAATGGGAAAACTACATATAGATTTATCCCTCCTCAAAGTATTAGTATGTAGACAATGTGCCCACAAATAAGGTGTGAAGTGCATCTAGTGTATCCTTTACACACTAACCCCTTTCCCTATTTTACAAAGTCCCATTTAATTGCATAAAAGACACAAGCACATGAAGAATAATATATATAGTGAGTTATATTGATAGTGAGGATTAGAAAAATCATATCCATATGAGTAGTTTGGATAATAACAGCAAGACCAGGACTACAATACCAAACAACAAGGTGTCTTATTTTTTATGGTCTTATCCAATCAAGAAATAAACTATAGATCTTAGTTTTTGATAGCTTCTTATTCGTATTCCTCCAATATCAAACTCTATCATAGCTTTAATAGCTTGAAATAAGCTAAGTCATATTTTCTCTCACTCATTACTATTTTTAGAAAAGCAAAAATACAACCTGTTTAAATAAATTAGTGGCTTAATTATTGCATATTATTTACTAATTTTATCTTCTCAAACCCATTTATTATTTATGAATTAAACATCTAATTTACTAAAAAATAATAAATCATGATCCCAAAGGCAAATATTGTGCCAATGAGGGCTAAACCAACTCAATCCACAATTTAAAAGCCTTATAATCTAGCAGACTAATTGAAAAAAAACCCTACATAGATTTCCATATTGGATCTCTTATAGACATCTAACATCCATAGAACTATTATGAACAATGTTTTGAAAGAATCAATTATGCCTCATGATATAAACCTTGATTAGTTCTAGAGCCTAATTGGACATTTGTCTTCATTTCGATAAATCACATTTGACCAAAAATACATGTCCACTCTTTGCCCAAATCACAATAACCCATAAGAAATTGAGATAATCATGACAGATCATAAGAACAAGTGGGTTATTATATTTAATGGTTTATGGTTGATGGTCATATCCCTTAACTTGGTACAATGATTGGGCTATGCTGACAAAGACATTCAATGAAAAATAGTTGAAATTAAGGCTTATGATTAATGTCAAAAGGGAATCTTTAGGCATAATTTAGTTACTAGTCATGGTTGCATCCATTTCTCACCACACACTATTCCATATTATGGATATTAAAATTCCTTATAACATAATTCTTGGTCATCCTTGGATCCATAAATTATAGGTAGTTCCCTCCACTCTACACTAGTGCCTTAAGTTTCCCCATGAAGGGCTTAAGGTTACAATTCCTATTGATCAACAGTCATATCAATAATGTAAACACCTTGAGGCTAAATTTTGTAATTATAACTATTTCCTAGGTTTTGAATTCATTACAAATAATAACAAATCCATAGTTTCACATCCATCTCCATATAATTATATTGACCCTAGTAATCTAGCTTCCACTTCAAATGATCTATTTCCCATATCTCTTTTGAAGAAGGTCGTTATTGAATATGTGGGCATTTTCAAATATTGTGTAAAGGATGTATTCCATTTTTAAAAGTTACTTGAATCCCCTAAAATATATGGTAAGCCTAAAACTTCATAGATTGCTAACAAATCCAACTAGATTTGGTACGTAAAGAAGGTTTTTGTACCTATTGTTACACCAAAGAAAGATCATGAGGCTTTTATTAGGGGAGATTGGTTATATTTTTAAGGCCTTGTTAATTAATTATAGAATCTAAATTATCCAATCCCTAATCAAATCATGGATCATCTTGATTATATAGGAAAAGCCCTTGGCCCATGAGTGAAAGGAATCCTAGAACCCATATCAATTGGAGTAGTTATTTTGAATAATTGTCTCAATTTTATACCACTTGGGGATGACCTCATAAATTTTGATAGTGACTCTTCCAAAGTGACGAGTAATGAGACTCTTGGCAGTGACGTAGCATCCCATTATAGCCTTTTTGACAAGATTGATAACACAAACCAATTTGATTTGAATGTTATTTGAACAATAACACCTATTGGAGCTCCCCTTACTAAAGCACAAACATATCCACCCATTGGAACTTCCCATCCTAAAGGAAGAACCTATTCTATTGGTGTTTCCCTTCTTAAAATAGAATATCATATTGTTACCATTGGAGTTTCCCATTTTAAAGAAAACCCTCATTGTTCCCTATGTCTTTTCCATCCTAAACTGATTGATTGGGACCAAAAAGATTCATTTATACACCTCGATGAGTTTTAATATGAAGAATCAATTTTAGAATACATGGGCCTAAGAGATGGATTGCCCATTAGTGATCATAAATAAGGCTTTGATTTGTAATTAGATCCTTCTACCTACTTCAAATAGTAGGTAGACTTTATTGGTCCTAATAAAGAACAAACATCAAGATCTTCAGGTGAAAACCTCTTTGAGGTGCTCATTGATTAGGGAAAAAGTAAAGAAAAGACAAGCCTTCAAGTGAAAACTTATTTTCAGATGTCTTAGCCAAGAAAGTTTGCCCATTTGATGGCCAAGGATGGGAGAGAATGATTCAAAAAGTACACTTTTAACCTTGTATTTCACACAGAGATAATAAAATATTATTTCTGGATCATTTTTATGAATCACGTGAAAGAATTATATGATTTTCATGAGTGGTTATGGGATGCAACCAACTTTATTATGAAAACAACATTATTTAAAATAATAATAATTAAAAACATTAAAATAGAAACTAATTTAAAATAAAAGACTTTGGATCATACACCCAACAAACTCCCCCTTGATCCAAATGGTATAGATGATGAAGATCTAGAGCTATGACTATGAAGTCATCAATGAATCTCTACTACATCTACAAGATAACACACTATACATCATGGTGTTGATCAAACTATGGCTGATGAACATGATCATGGCTTGTTCATCCCCTTTGACCATCATATCGTATTATAATATAACCCAATCAAATCCTATCCAACTATAATTACCCACATAAGGTTCCACATAGGAACCTATCCAAGTGATCCCATAGTACTTTGTATGGCAAATCTCTCATATTCCCAAAAGTCACCAACATCTCATGTATGCCTTTACTCAACACTAAAAAATGCTAGTAAATCTATTGTTGACTCATACAACCATCAATGATCGATCAAAGGCCACTATGTAATATCTTCTCCCCCTAGCAAGTGAGAGGTGAGAAGCTATGTAGCATAAAAACAAATTCAAACTACTTTGTCCACTCCATGTCATGAATATCAGATATATAAAGTCAAAAATTCAATTGAAAGTAAAACCACAGGCCAAATATTGTTATCCTAATAGTGAACCCATACTTTTAGTGAATAGCAAATTGGAGAAGGGAAAATATCTTCCAAACCTTTAGTTGGCTCTGTTTAGCCTATTAAATTCTTAGTGAGCTATAAATGCTAAAATGTAACACCATCATCACCAACATCAAAAGTGGTGGGATACATCATTACAATCTTATTTTGATGTATACAATACATTAGAGAAATTTTGCAAAGTTAGTGTGTCGGATTCTACTTATAATACACCCGTACAACATTATGTTCAATACATTTGTTGTAATCATCATATAAGGAAACTTAAAATTACAAATCTAACCATTCAAAAGTGTCTAGAATGTCCAAAAACCTAAAAATTACCTAGTCATAGGATCACCTTTTGAAAAAATAGTGATTTATCAAAAAAAGTGTTTTAGTGCAAGTAACTCAATGATGTATGTGAAAAAATTATGACCAAAAGAAAATTTTAACAAAAATATACTTTGGAGGTTTGAAATCTTGACCTCTCCACTTACATTTGTCTTTACAAATCAGCACTACCAACTTCTCTATAACCATTTACAAAATATGAATAGAATATTTTTCATATAAAATAAAAAAATTTGTATGGAGAAATAAAAACTAACTTACATGAAGTAGTTTTTTAATTCCTAGAGTAAAAACACTATTTATTTCAAATTGGCATGGGCTCCATGTCACCCTAAGTTTTTCAAAATCTATTTAGCAAAATTTATACTTATTAAAAATATTTTCTTACAGCTGCTCTATTATGCCATTCCTAGGGATGCCATGTTGCTGGAGAACACCATGTTATTGGATGTGTTTCAAAAATATTCAAAAATCCATACAATTTTCACAAAATGGTAGAATAAAAGCACATAGATCAATTTTGAAAAATATGGGATGCCATCTTCATGTCCAAGCACCACTCCTCTATAAATTTGCCCAAAAATACATACAAGCATACAAGGGCATGAAAAATTCGTACAAGGCCATACAGGTGCATGCAAGGGTTTCAAAAAACTTGAAAATCAATTTCTCTAAGATTTAATGCAGGTAAAGGTTTAAAAATCAAATAAAAAATCTATGGCTATTTTTATACATGCTTGGAAGGTCGTACTATTCAAAAATATGGGTTTCAAACTCTTGAAATGCTTTAAAAATTACTAGTTTCAGCTTTTAGGTAGTGATTTCGGTAATGGATTTAGATTGCATTCAAATGGATGATGGCTAAATTTTTAGGTAAATAGCCATAATTTTTCATACATTTGATGAAATGTACTGAAAAATTAAATATATCATGTAATTTTCTAATGTTTTCCCATCACAAGTTAAAAAAACTTGGGTAAGACTATAAATATGGTTGAAACATATATTAAATAAGGATGAATATAAAACCTATCTTTAGATAATAAATCCTTCCTTTTCTCAAATTTCCTTCATGGTTTTAATCCTCAATCTTTCTCATGTCTTCAATTCTCTTTCACCATAACACTTATTCTAATACCACTGATGTCCTAGGGATGGGAGAAAAAGATTCAAAATTTACATTGTTAACCATTTATTTCACACAAAAATAATAAAATATTATTTCTAGATGATTTTTACAAAGCATGTGAAAATATTTATAGGCTTTTCATGAGTGGTTATGGGATGAAATCAAATTTCTCATGAAACCAAATTTATTTTTAAAAAAACTAATTAAAAAATTAAAATAAAAACTAATTTAAAATAAAATACTTTGGATCATAAACCCAACATCATCCCCTTAGGACATAGAAGGTCCATATGTCCCAAGTTCTATATCCAATACAAGCATCTGTTTAGAACAAAAAAAAAAAAATTAGCATCTTGCTCTTGAGTTTCTAGAAGTTTTTTCTACTTGGTCTTTACCTGAGATGGTAGATTGTAATTCATCATACTATTCAAAAATTTGGGAGGAACAACAATAGGATTTGGTAGAAGAAGATGATCATGATCATACCTTGCCTAAAATTCTAGAAGATGGATACACACTCCTTGTGGAAAACATGACAGAAGTGAACCTGGGAACCTATGAGGATCCCAAAATTGTTTATCTTGGAGCTTCCCTTACTAAATTAGAATGTGAACAAATTATATCCATCCTAAGGGATTATATTGGCATTTTTACATGGGAATATTCTAACATGCCAGGCTTAGACCCAAACTTGTTTGTGTATAACCTTATTGTCCATCTTGATGTTAAACTAGTCAAGTAGAATTTAAAAATATGCATCCATGCATCACCTTATTAGTTAAAGCAAAACTAGAAAGGTTGTTAGGATCAGGATTTATTAGGCCACTAGATTATTTTAAATGAATCTCACACATATTCCTACTGAGTAAAAATACTCTGGTATACTTATTTATACTCATTTTTGACATATCATCACAATAGACCCCAAAGATTATGTTCCTCTACCCAACATCAACATGATCATCAATTCAACTGTTGGGTACAAGATGTTGTCCTTAATGGATAGATTTTTTGGATACAATAAAATCAAGATATCCCAAGAAGATCAACACAATATTGAATTCACCACTCCATGGGGAGCATTCTATTACCAATTCATTCCATTTATCTTGAATAATGCTAAATCCACATATAAGCATGCCATGACTATCATCTTCCATGGCATGATGCATGATATTGTTGAGGACTATGTTGATGATATAATAGCACAATCAAGAACAAGAGTTGGAGATCCTAATGTTTTATGAACAATCTTTGAGAGGCTTTATGAATATAAAGTCTACCTAAATCCTAATAAATGTGTCTTTGGAGTAACATTAGGGAAATTGATAAGTTTCATTGTATCATAAAGAGGGATTGAAGTCGACCCTACAAAATTCAAAGTTATTATGGAAATTCCTCCACCAAATAATCTTAAACAACTATGAAGCCTATAGAGAAAGCTCCAATCTATATGTAGGTTCATTTCTCAATTGGAAGTGCCACCCATTTACCCATCTCTTGAAGAAAGGGGTGACATTTCAATGGGATGAATATTTTTAGATAGCATTTAGGAAGCTAAAGACATATTTTTCTAATCCACCAATTTTAAGACCAACACAAGAAAAGACACTACTTCTTTATATATTAGCCATAGAGCATGCATTGGGGGTAATTTTGGCCCAACATGATGATAATGGTAAGGAACATGATATCTATTATTTAAGCCACACATGGTGGCTTATGAACATAATTATATGCCTATTGAGAAGGCATGTTTGGCTATGGTGATCACTACTCAGAAATTATGACATTATATGCTAAAAAAAAAAATTATTGTCATCACCAAGGTGGACCCTCTCAAGTTCCTCTTATCTAAATAATCTCTTCAAGGATGCATGGATAAATGGGTTATGATCCTAAGTGAGTTTTACATTGAGTACTAGAATCAAAAGGCAATCAAAAAGGTAAGTAATTATTGACCAACTTGTAGAAGCTCATATTGAAGATACTCAACCTCTCAGATTTGACTTCCTATATGATTTTATTATGTCAATAGAGTAAGCATCACAAGAATTTTAAAAATAGAATATATATTTTGATGGATCATTTACATCTTGTTGTTCTAGAGCTGACATATTATTGATTACACCTTAGGGGGATATAGTTCCTAAATCTTTTCATATACAATTCCATTGTATGAACAATATGGTTGAGTATGAGTCATTGATTGTAGGGATTCACCTTGTTATATAGTGTTATATTTAGATTCTAAAGGTATATGGTGATTCCTAATTAATCATCAATTATACCACTGGTCAGTATCAAACTAGAGATGATAATCTTGTTCCTTACAAGAAAATTGTTGATAATCTCAAAGGTCATTTTAAATCTCTACAGTTTGAACAAATCTCAAGAGTAAACAACATACCAGCCAATGCAATAGACATGATTGGTTCCATGATACAAATTTATGGTTCCAAAGAGTATCAATTTTTTATTGAAAATCTTCTTTAGCTTGCACATGCCATTCTAGATTTAGAAATGGTATGCACCATTGTTAGCCCCAATCCCCCACATGAATTAACCTAGTTCAAAGAATTTTATACTTTCATGATCACATTTTCCAAGCCAACCTTTCCAATAACCAAAAAAAACTTTTCCTTCACCACTTAACACATTATACCCTCCTAGGAGACACACTTTATCATAAAGGCTATGGTGGAACACTTCTTCATTATTTATCTTTGAGAAAATCCAAGTAAGTGCTAAGGGAGGTTCATGAAGGAATGTGTGGGTCCCACACCAAAAATTTAGTCTTAGAAAAAAAAATCTCCTTAGAATAGGGTACTATTGGCCTAAAATTGAGACTGATGCTTGTAATGATGTAAATAAGTGTGCCCTTGTCAACAACATGGTAGCTTGATACACGCACCTTCTTTACCACTATAGTTGATCATAACACCATGGTTGTTCTCAACATGGGGCCTCAATCTAATTGGGAAATTTAACCCAACATATTCAAATGGTGATAAGCACACTTCTACTAAAACTAAGTACTTTACTAAGTGGATTGAGTCCATTCGTCTCACTTATGTTACTAGGAAGAAAATTGCCAAATTCATCCATTACCATATCATCTATCAGTATAGCATCCCTACCCATATTATATCTGATAATGGTGGATCCTTTATGAACCAATATTTCAAATCTCTTTGTGAAAAATTCAAGATCAAGCACAATAAATAAACTCCACATAACCCGTAAGGTAATGGACAAGCTAAGGAATCAAATAAAATAATTGTAGCCATTTTAAATAAGATTATCAATGATGCTGGCCATAATTGGCATTTGAAAATATTTCCTTCCCTTTGGGCTTATATAACTAATCATCTAACCCTAATAAGAGCCATTCCATAATCCATTATCTATGGCACTAAAGCTATTATCTCTATTGAGATTGAGCTGCCATCCTTGCGAGGCTCAGTAGAACATATTGAAGATGATGAGGAATATAGAGTCTCAAGGTTACAAGAACTAGAACTTCGTGATGGTAAGTGTTTGGCTACCCTAAAAAACTTGTAGGCATATCAAAATAGATTATGGATAATCTACAACAAGTGAAATCTCCCTTGGGAGTTTGAGATTGTTGATTTTGTTTTGAAAGAGAACTAAAAGAACACAAATGTTGAATGTAAAAATAACAATAAGTTTCAGCCTAATTGGTTGGGACCATATGTCATCATGGTGAACTATGGATCAAGGTCATATCTATTGGTTAAACCAAATGGTGAAAAAATTATATATCCCATGAATATCATACACTGTAAAAGGTTCTGTGCATAAAAAACTTTAAACCATTGTCTAAAAGACCCCTGACTTGGGGGAACTTGTGCTAAAGTAATTTTATCCCATTATTTTATACTACCTTGGACCTTTCCTTCAAGACTTCGGATAGCAAAGGCTTTAAATTTTTGGCACTCTAAACACATTTAATCATATCCTGGACTATTCTCTTTGATAACCATATTCTTTAGACTATTATCAAAAGAGAACCCTATTTTTTAACCCACCCTAGACTATCCATATGTTAGACCCTATTCTTTGCATTGTTCTCTTAGAGAACCATATTCTTTGTTATGTCTTGGTCATGTTTTAAGATTGAAAACTTTTATCCCTTCACCAATTAAGATCTTGATTATGCCTCATCAACATTATGAACACCTTTGATGCTAGTTCTATAAAGTAGTTCAACCAGAATAGTATTTTGTAGCTTCTTTTATAGCCAAGTTAATAAGAACATCTTCTCATCTCAAGGTATACCTACCACATGGTTCTTCAAATTGATTTTATGCTACACACTATTCTATATTAAATTTTCTACTCTTTATAGGCATTTTTGCCTTTTAAAGATCCTCATTGTCACCAATTTATGATCATGGGTCGTTATAGCTAGATTAGCTATTTTATTGGAACTTCTACTCTCAGAAGAGCATCTCCTTGACTAGACAATCCCACCTTGTACATATTTTATCCCAAAAACACCAAAAACATTAGATAACATATCCATAAAAGAACAAAAACATTGTTTTATGCTTTTGTACATTCTGATCCTCATGCTCTTGCCATTTTTCAAGCATTTTATCCTACTAAGTTTCCACTATGTAAGTTAGCTTGTTCCACATACTTTCCATTTTTCAAGATTATTTTCTCCCATCCCACCACCTTACCATTTTGCAAGACCACTCTCATTTTTCAATTCTTCCATTTTATTCTAAAACATTAATCATATGTTTATGGTCATCATCATGTCTTCTATCCCACTTCTTGGTATAACTACATTTGGCCTGAAGTTCATGTTGGAACATGCATCCATAGATCTATGTAGGTAGTGTCCACCTATCTTGTACATATGAAGTTAGCTCAGCCAACCCATTTTTTTCTTCTCTTCCACCATTTATTTTATCATTATTCCTCTTTAATTATGGAACACCTCTTGTGTCCTTGTTCTTTATTACATTATAGTGGAAAGTAATTCCTCTAACACACGTGCATGAATAATTATCTTTAAACTTCACTAACTTGGTTTTTGTTTGTGTGTGTTTATTTGAGTTTTCTTAGTGTTTTGGTATTTTTTATTGGTGTTTTTTTGTGATTTCACACCTTTCCTTTTATTTCTTCTCATTTTCTTTTTTTATTACTTTTTGTCTCATATTGGTCTTGTGTTTCCCTGTATGTTTTTGAGTATCTCTTTCGTGTTTCAGAACATCTTGATGATTTGCATAGATCTTGATTATTTATATCTTGATTCTATGTTATTGAGTTGTTGTAGAACCATTTTATTTATTTTATTGATTTAGGTGTCTTTCTTTTCTTTTTTGTGGTCAAGAACATCTTGGTGGTCCACATAGATCTTGATTATCTATATTTTGATCCTACATTATTAAGTCATTCTTATTTTGTTTTTAAACATTCATGTTCCTACTTAAATCTTGATTGTTCATATCTTGATTTTAATTTAGGTTCATTTATGTTTATCTTTCTTTTTTGTCTTTGACTTTTTATTTAAATTTAAATATCTGTAACTCTAGTTTTGGTCATTGTTTACCATTATCCTTAGTTATAGGTATTCACATTTGAATCAACTCAACAAATTGTAATATTATGTCATTATAAGTTATTCATACTTATGATGCCTAATTTATTTTGCTATAACAAGCACTTTTTTATTAGGTTTCAAAGTCTTAACTTCAATATTGCTTCAATGAATAATTATCAAGAACATTATGCATAATCTAGGCTCATGATCTGAAAATAGACATCTAGGTATCATGCATTTTAACACTCAATTATATGATTAGATGTACATCTCTTTTCATACATCAAGAGTTTAATCAATTCTTGGTTAGTTTTCATCATCATTCATTCTATTAACTTCCCTTTTTGGGTGAACTACATTGGCTTGAAGTTTATGTTGGAACATGTATCCATGTAACTATGTACATAGAATCCACTTGTCTCATACATCTAGAGTCAACTCAACCATATTTATTATTCTTTACATCTCTTTCATCACTTTATTCATTCCCATATTATTGGTTTCTTATGGATTTCCAAGTAATTCTACCATCGCATATATGTTTGTGCCCACTTGTTTTACTCTATGTCATAGGTTATTTCATTGAGCTATGTTGCTTTTCAATTATCCATACTAGGGCAAAAAATATTAACGGCATCTAAATCAAATCAGCCTTACAGGGGCAAACCATTATTTATTCTTTATCAATGATCAAAAGTATCCCTATTGGGGCATAACTATATTATAATGATAAAATTTGATCTATTGGGGAACTTATTATTATCAGCTATTTTGGAGACCACATTCTCCTTTTCCTATAATTCTAAGTTCCCCACACTGTTTCCCATGATGATGATGTTTTAGTGTGCAACTTGTCTTGAGATTGATCAATATTGTAAGCACGTAACTTTTACTCTTAAATTGGGTGCATTCAAAGTGTGTCCCTTACATTTGTGGATTGAATCCTTCCCATTCCCCTCATATTTGGGGCCTATTATACCTCTAATTTTATATTGATCATTAATGGTAACCATGTGTGCAAGCATTAGCTCATTTGGATGTGATCTATTCCATGGGTTAATCTCTCATTGTCCTCTTTTTTTGAGAGTCCATCCTTCTCTTTCATCCTAGTATGTCCTCTCCAAGAGGAATCATGGGTCATTTGCAATTTCTTCCTGACAACTCTTTTCTTTGAAAATATGTTACTTCACCTAAATGTCTCACTACACCTTCTCAAATAGGGTAATAATGTAGACATCCAATTCTTAACACCATTTACATTGAAATTGTCAATATTACTTGAATTGGACTCAAATACATGTTTTAGGTCAAAATTTACAAAATATAAAAAATGGTTTGAAATTTTCATTTGCAAGTGATCATTTAGGCCAATGTATTCCTAAATGGGGCAATGCATTTTATTTGATACTTAGTTTTGATCAATCCATTTCGAGTCAAAATGATGATTTCACCTTTTTGTATTGTGGATCACTCTTTTCTTATAATTTTTTAGTACATGTCACATACCTTTGTTATGTTATGTTGGCAATGTCCTTAATAGGAATACAGTTCCAATACATCTAAAATCACCTTCAAATTCTTCTTGAGTCAAATTACAACCTAATAATATGACTTTTTGACCATTTTGATTAATTAAGAGATAATTTATAAAGAATTACATAAATTTTGATTAATTTTGTTTAAATATAATTAATTTAACTCAATAGCTTAAGTGGATTTTCCATGGAGGTTATTGAATATTTATTTTTGGAAATTGATTTTTATTAACTACATCATCAAGTGACATCATTTCTTGGAAAGGTATCCACAGGCCATAAATGCATAAAATATCTAAATCATGGCCTCTTGTGCCTCATTAATCCCCATTGTTCCAAAATGATTATAAAGGCATTTATTGATTTTAGCCTCCAAAATTTAATGGATTCTTGGCCACAAATCTTGATCTCAAGATGGATGGTCACAATTCATTCTGATCAATCTCAAAAATATATAAATAGAGAGGCTGTAAACATCATTTTTAAGATGGATTTTGTGTAATGTTATAATGCAAACTTTTATCCACAAACCTTTGTGTTGATCATTGTTTTTCATTATCAAGCTTCATTTGATAGACTAGATTAGAGATTTCATCTACTTTGATCCTAGGATATTCAAAGAGTTTGTGAGGCATTAGAGGATTATGGCCACCTTTGTTGATAAAGACAAGAGCTCTTGATCAAGGGGAGAACATGCTTATGAGAAACTCTTGGATTATGGAATCAAATTGGGAAGGTAACTAATATTGATTTCTTTCAATTTGTTCTTCATTATCATTTGTAAACCCTGCATGAATAGATGGCTTAAATCTTTTAGCTCTTTATGAATTTTTATTTGGTTTTTCTTGGAATAATACTTGAATATTCATTTTATGTAATCCACTCTACACAACATAGGTATTTTCTTTTATTATTATTGTGGAGGGGATCTCAACTTATTATAAGGTTAGAGGAGTTAACAACTAGTGTGATCAAAATTAAAATTAAAAATTGCCCACGCAAGGGTCACTTTTGTTGTGATCTCTTATTTAGAAATCCTCTCACACTCAAATGATAGAGTCTCATACCTAATCACAAAAAATAGTACCTAATATACCATAATTCATAGGCTATGACCTAATTGTGCACTATCTTATATGTAAATTAGTAAATCTCTAAAATTGACAAGAAGACCTACATGATCATAAAAAAGGCTATGTGTATAGAATCAAAACTTGTATAAAGTAATGTACTAAGTGAGTTGGAATCCATGTGAAAGTTATATAAAGTGAAGAACTAGATAAACCACATGATTTATGGTGGGTGAGTGACTCCCTCCATGTAATCTCTCAGCACACAACCTACACAACACCCAGCCAAGTTCAAATATACATGGATTCTCAAGGGTGTAAGGTACATATCTCCATCATGTACATAAGGAGACATGATATAATTAAATCATATAGCTTGTGAAATTCTCACTTCAATAGGGTAAGTCAACAAATCAATAAATTATATGTAGATTATAGGTGGTAGTTGTGTATTTGAGTGGTGAATGAGGCATTTAGGATGGTTAAATACAAAAGCAACTGTCAGGTGTTAGATTATATCCACACACCTCTTATGAAAACCTAAATGCCTTCTACTTTTAGGTACAGATGAGGATTCATGTATATTATTATAACTATTTATAAATTAAAATTCTTAGCCAAAATTTAATGAGCATGGTTTGTAATGATAATTGCATGGCAATTTGGTCACCTTGATTGATCTAGAGCCCTGAGCACCACCTTTGAATTCAAATCTCCTATCCTCCCTATGGTCTAGATTTATTGTATAAAGGATTGTTAGCTATATAAAATCTTGGATTTTCATTCTAAATGGGTCAACATTTTTAGGCATCCTTATGTTACAAATATTTTCCCTCCAAGAACACTTATGTTTGTTGAACCTTGCACTATAATGAGAATTGAGTTCACTTCCCTTCATTTTTATTGCATTATATTTATGACTTATGTTTTTTAATCCTTGTCTATGGTTAATTTTTTTCCCTCTCATTGTGTTCCATTCCCAAAATTTTTGTGTATAATAGTGAACTCATTTGCAAGTCATATTCTATGTGCACTTAGGTTTGTGTAAGTTCTAATTATAGCCTAAATTTTGGATTTAACTTATATTACTAGTTTTAGTAATAAAAACCTAAAATCAAAACACACAATTAATAATGGATAAAAGAGATAATCATCCCAATGAGAATGTTCTTACCATCACTTTACCTCTTTATAGCTCCATTCCATGATTACAAAATGGATTATTGATGCAAGATTTGAAAATGTTAGATTGTTTGCTTGATGTTGGTAATGGCTTCCAAATGGATGATTGAGATTGACAATGGCTTTTTATGAGTGCAAGAAGGGTATGCAAGTGAAAGATTATGAAATAAATTTGATATTTTTCCATGTTAGTTTGAAGGAGGAGGGACAGCTTGGTTATATAGGCATGGAGGGAGAAATCAATGGCTCAAATTTAAATTTAAACCATTGAGATCAATGGCTATGGATTTTTAATGGAATTTTTAATTCCATGGAGATCTCTAAAATTAGGTAATTATATAAAATGGGGATAAAATGGATGAGATTTATATAATATTCCAATTCTATAAATTAGGTAATTATATAAAATGGTAGATTATTTTTTATTTTTAAATTGGCTAGTTGGCTTAGGGAGTAGGTTAGTGGGTAGTAGGTTCTATTAGGGGTTTAATGAATAGATTAATTGGTTTTGGGATGGGGTAAGTTTTTTTAGGATAATGGGATTAGAAAGTGGGAAATTAGGGATATTAGTTAAATTAACTAAGAAATGTGATTATAAGTGAAATTAGTATAATTAGTGGGGCAAGCATATTTTAGTATATAAATTTTGTCCCTCTTTGAAAGGGAATTGATAGTGGATAGGATGGGATGTATTAATGGTCTTTCAAAGAAGAACCATAATTTTAGATGATGTCAGTAATTATTTAGTAGGGTATGATTCCCCCTCGAGGGAGCATGTAGGGAGAACCAACCTAGATGGTCACTTGAATAGAAATCTCTATGTGGGACAAGATCATGACTGTAAAATAAGGCTAGGATGCCCCAAGATGTAGATATAGCTAAAGATACCCCACATTGGAAAGGGATAATGAAACTCTAGTGTGATGGGCTCAAGACAAATGACCAATGTCTAGAAAAGGATTTCATTGATAGGATAAAATTGATTAAAATATGATGGGTTCAATATAGTGATAAGTCTGATAGCAAGGACACATGCTAAGGAGGACTCAAAAATGGATAATAGTGATAAGATGTGTTAATTGGTGATTGAGAGCTACTTTTCGTAAGATCCATAGCTTAAAATTGATGTGTGACTATTGAGTGATGTGTCTAGAGATGGGATGGTAATGAGATATGATTGGTGGTTGATCTACCTAGAGTCCCAAAAGTGGGACCAAGTGTTACCTAAATAGTCCAAAAAGAACTCATGATTATGTAGTTCTAACATGGGATAAAGTAGACCATAAAGAGATGGACAATCCATACCCCAAGTGATGTTAAAGACGATTAGAATTGATGTGATTAGGATAAGTGTATAATTAGATGGGATAAGACATAGTATATATTAATAAAGGGTTTTTAGCAGTATATGAAAGGGGTCATAAAGGACAAAAAACTCAAAATTAGGTCATTTATGCATTTTATCTTTTAGTGATTGTGAGATCTAAGGCAAAAAATGGACCGGCTACCCTGATCTTCCAATCATGATGAGAGAGTTTGAGAGTACCAAAGAATAGCTGATGTTGGACCTATTGTGAGTAATGAAACCCTAGATCAATCATTTTATGAATTTTAACTAGATTATCATGTATTTTTGGGGGGAAAAAGTTAGTTGTGTCACTTTGGCAAAACTATGACTATCATTTTTTCCCTCAGTCACAACTTTGATCTTGTAACTTTAGGATTTGCGGGGGGGGGGGGGGGCGCAGTTGTGGTTTTATAATACCATAACTTTAGAGTCACATTTTTACAACACCATGACTAGAGGGTTATGGTTTTTCAAAACTACATATTAAGGATTAAATTTTTTTTGAAGCTGTGAAATAGGGTATCATGGATTTGTCTAACTGTGAAGTTACATAAAACCACAAATCATAATTAATGATTTTGTTGAGGTCATGATTATGGCTTATTTGTAATTATCAATTTTTCTAAAGTTAGTAGAATGGGTAAGTGTATGGATGGGTTTAGATGGTTGATGTGTTTGGGTAAGTTGTGAGGATGGGTTAAGTAATTAGGATAGGCTAATTAGATAGTTAGGATGGTTTGGGAGGTGTTAGATAAGGTGAAGGGTTAGTTAGAGGGCGTAGGGGATGGGTGGAAATTATAGATTAGTTAATGAGGTAGAGGTTAGGATATATTAGATTAGTTTGGATAATGTTGGTGGGATAGGGATTAGGCTAAGGGAGGTGATTAATGGGGTAGTGATGAGGGGGGGTTATTTAGCTGGGTTAAATTTATTAATTAGGGGTAATTGAGGATTAGTGATTGGTTGGGGTTTTAGGTTACTTGTGATAGGTAGGATGGGTGAGTTATGATAGGTATTTGATGATAGATGTAGCGATAGGTAGAGGGTATTTGGTGTAGGAGGATCTTGGAGTGATGGAATCACAGTCTTGACATCTAGTTATTTTGCATGAGATGAATCTATTAATAGAGGCCAAGTTTTGAGTTTTAGAGTTGATCGGATTACATGATGTGGTGATAATGCCTATGATCTAGATAGATCAATCCTTGATTATATCACTGGTAGACTGATAGTATTTAGAGACCAAAACTTTACACTATATTATGGGTGAGATGAAAGTCACCCTTGAGGACATCTACAAGATTTTTCATCTACCTATCTAGGGAGATCAAATATACTAGAGGTCCCATGCCTTGGCTTTTACATTACATAGACTTGTTATAGGATTACAGGTATGAGTCCTTGAAAAACATGTTGACATGGATAGATGTTTACATGATGGGTTGATTGATAGATTGAACCTAGTCATGATGCCTCTTCTTATTGACATTCTCATGCTAGACAATAGTGGCTAGTGGTTTCATCTAGGCTTGTGGGATATTGTTGTGGATATGGTGTAGGATATCCATGTGTTCACTTAGGGACATGTTATGTTGGCTCAATTGTATATAAAACTTCACCTAAGGGATTATAAAGGAGTGGCCAACTTGCGACCATTAGTGCTTCATCAAATATACAGCTAGGAACATATTGCTATCCAATGGCTATTGGGGACATTAGCATCATGTTAGCCACATCATCCCATGGTTTTTAGTTGGTACATTTTGTTGGGAGTATAGAGGGGGCATGTAGGAGAGATTAATTTTTACAAGGATGCTTTTGATAGCTGGTGTCTAGAACACATTATGTGGATACCAAATAGAGATCTATACTTTGGCTGGGATGATGAGGCTATGACCCAATTTATGTTGATAGAGTGATATATGATAGGTCAAAGGGATTTTGTTTTATATATAAATATAGGCTAGATAGGGTATAAAGGTAATTTGGATTTATTTAGGATATGCCTAGAGAGGAGGACCTATTTACTCTGAGTGAGTGAGAGAGGCCTCAATGGGGGAGGTCAGTAAATATGGCAAATGCATGTACTTACTATGAAATCATTACCCTAGTATAGTGGGATTATTACACACTTATTATATATCTAGGGGTCATAGAGGATTAAACATCTTGGTGGCTATTGAGGATTCCTATCAAGTTGACCCATCCTAGATTTGTGGTTCAATGCATGGTGGTTAGGAGGGTTCTTCAGAAGTAGGCTAGGATATAGAGGTACATGAAGAAAGTTCCTATGTAGGATAGTCAAGATGGTGTGTAAATTTATTTATATGGAAGAGATGAAGATTAGGTAGTGGTGGTAAGAGGTAGTGGGCCCTAGATATAGGTAGAGGTTAGACCATAGGTACAACCATAGGTATAGAGGGACACAAAAGATGGAGGTAGTGGTGGTGCAGGTCCTTATCAATAGCCTTTGACTTAGGATGAGTGTAAATTATTAAAATGATTAGAGATGGAGATTTAGGCCCATTCATCAGAGATTATTAGGAGTACTCAGGAGCGGGACCAGCTATAGGCTCAAGTTTAATTGATGAAAGCATAGAGAGATGAGAATCTGGAATAGGCCTAAGGACAAGTGACTACATAATAGGGGCATCTTTCATCTTTGCAGGCACAGGTATCTTAGAGGGATGGGTAGATGACCACGCCCATGCATAGGTTATAGGTGTATAATCACAACTAATTATAACATAGGTATAGATATATACTTTATAGGGATGAATCTTTAGTAGGCATGCCAAGGTCATAGGTTTTTAGGGCTAAGTTTCATAGATGTAGGCATGGATTTAGGTTTTAACTGGGAAGGTGGAGATGTTCAAGATGACCAAGGATGAGGTAGGTCAAGTGATGAGCAAGTAAGTTTTATTGAGCATGATGAAGAATGTTATATACGTAACTCAAGAGGCATAGTACTATAGGACCTTATATGAGGCAATAGTACCACCATGCTAGCATGAAACTTCCTTTAGGGCTAGCTCATCTCATTCCATTCATCAACCTACTAGAGGACCACCTAGGCCACCAGGGATACCCAAGATACTAGGGTCTCAACCATAAGTTATGAGATGTATAAGGGATTATTATATTATAACTCATTCTTTCTCCATGGGCCCATGTTATTTTATCTTTTCTTTTTAACATGGACTCCATGTGGATGATGTGTATATATATACACACACATCATAAATATATATATGATGAGATGTTTTGATGTGATATTGATAATGATGTTGTATATATATTTTTATGTAATGATGATGTGATTGTGATGGATGGACATTTTATGTGATGATATGATTAGATTTGATTATGATTGTGATGTGACATATCTTGTGATTTAAATTTTATTAGTGATATAATGATGGTTAGATATTGTTTACATGATGGGTTTATTTACTTTTATGAGATGCATGATGTTTTATGAGGTGGGATGTAATTTAGATGAAATGTGATAGACTTGTATAATGTTATTTAACATGATGTTTCATGAGATTTGTTTGTGGATTTATGAGATATGGGCTATTTGGATTTATTTCATGATGTATATGATGTAAATGTTGAGAGATGATTATAGATTTTAGGTGATTATAGATAGATGTGATGTGGTACATGCATATGATGTAATGATTATGTGAACATTAATTTATTTTGCCATGTTTGATGAATGTGATAATAGAAGATTAATCCCCATTTGGTTCATTATATCTCATTGGTCATGGTAGGAATCCTCCTATACCCTAGAGGTAGGATAGTGATGGAATCATATATGATTAGGTTTGGGTTGGGATAGAGATGGGTAAATGGGATGGGGATAGTTGTGATAGGATAAGGGATACAATTAGAAGGAATAGGATGGGTGGTGATTTTGGAAGCCATTAAAATCTTTGCAATCTACTTTTATATTGCACCATTTAGGTGTGTGATAATGATATAAGATAAGTCAAAGGTACATCAAAATAGGTTCATAAGGGAACTCCATTTGATAAATGACCTTTCCCAAGAAAATGTTGAAGGGTCATTCAAAACATCCCTATTAACATAAAGGTTAATAAAACATTCAAGAATTATAAACAAAACATGAGTAAATAAGCAAAACATTAAGATAGACATTATTATATACAAAACATGCATAATTACACAAGGAAACATAATCATGCATAACACAATATATAACTAAGCAGATAATAATATGATTAAGGATACACAAATGGATAGTGATGTTATGATTATAAAAAAATGGGTTGTAATGATGAGTAGAGGCTATGAACATGGAGTATGTTGTGCCCAAAATTTTTGATGTATCAGGACAAGATTCCAACCAAGTTTGAAGGTGATCGTAGATGGGGGTTAAGATGACCCCTTAGGATTCAACATCATAATGTATGTTAAAAGCTCAAAAGTCAAAACTTATGTTTTGTGACCCTTCCATAATGATGACATTAGTGGGAAAGTGTGAACCATAGTATTAGGGACAATAAGAGACAAATAAGGATGGGATTTCATCTTGAGGATAAAAGGAGATGCACTTTTCAAAGAATATTTTGATGGGATGATAGGATAGGGAGTATTGATAAGAATGTGATGAGGCTTAGGGCCATATATATGCCACATATGGATAATAGACTACATAAGACCACCCAAAAAAATATTATTATTTACCAAGCAATGTCATCTTCCCTTCATTAGATAATTTTGCCTCTTATTGATATATAAGAACCTGTAATGGATTCCCACTATTGAGACCAAGCTTAGGGTTATTTTACCATGACACTAGAAACTAGTTTTCAACAAGGTACTTACCCAAGGTGCTAGAGAACTAGTTTTCACCATTAGAGATATTTTTTTTGGACTATTGGACTATTGAAGAGATGTGATGGAGTGGAAAAGAGTATGTCCCCAAGAGTGGGAACTCATATACAGAGGATGGTGGAGCTTGTCAAGTGTAGAATCACTTTAAATGCATGATATTCATTGGATCATCAAGTTCTTCACCATCCAATGTGGCTAATTTATAGTCTCCTAACCCAAAATTGATGATGATGATATATGGCCCTAACCAATTAGATTCAAATTTCTCCTTCTTGTCCCTATCAACATTAGTATTTTTTTTATTCTCCTTCAGGACTAGATTGCCAACCTCAAATTCTCTAGAATGGATATTCTTATGATCTTGGCCTTTATTCTATTCTGATATGCTCATAACTAATCAAGGGTCTTTTATCACTTCTCATCTAAGAGATATATCTCTTGGAGGCATTCTTGTCTATAATTATGATCAGCAATGATGCCACTTAAGGAGATTTAAATGGAGGGGAATTTTAATTCAAATGGAAAGATCACTTCTACCCCATAAACCAAGGTATACAGAGTGGCCCAAGTAGGTGTATGGATGCTTGTGTGATAAGACCAAAGATTTAGATATAGTTATAGTTATAGGTGCCAAATCCTACATCCCTAATTGACTATTTTCTTCAAGATTTTGATGAGGGTCTTATTATTTTCTTTAGATTGTCTACTACCTTAGGGATAATAGGGAGAAGAGAAATGTTTCTTGACTAGATACTTCTGACACAAGGCCTCATCTCCTTGCTTTTCTAATGATTTTCCATTATTTGAGATGATGTTGGTAGGTATGCCAAAGTGGTGAATGATCTGGTTGAGGATGAATTTGGAAATTTTTATGCCTATATTATAGATTAGTGGCATCACTTCTACCTATTTAGTGAAGTATTACATTGCCATTATAATGAATTTATGACCATCTAATGATGTCATATTAATCTTGCTAATAAAAAGAAGGCCCCATATATAAAATGGATATGGACTCATGATGGGTTATATCTCTTGTATGGGTGAATAAATGAGATTCCCATGATTTTAACAAGTAATGCACTTCTACACATATTGATAGGAGTTTTGTTCCATGGTTGGCTAATAATATCTTGTCTAGAGTAGTTTCTTAGCTAGGGCCATTCCACTGATGTGGCCACCACAAATAAAATCATGAACCTCCATAAACATGTGATAAGACTTGTCTGATGTTAAGCATATTAAATGAGTCCCATAATAGCCTCTATAATATAGTGTGCTACCAAGGATTGTGTATAGGAGGTGTAATGAATGAATGCTTTACATTGGTGATGGTTAAGGTTAGGAGGGATGATGTTATCATGGAGGTACCTATAGATATCATGGTAATAGGGAAGACTAGGATCATTTATTGTGAAAATTTTGAAAGGATCCATATATTGATGAGTTGGGAGGATCAGATGTTCAATGATAAAATTATCTTCTAAAACATCTTCCAGGAGGTCAATAAGAGAGCCAATGGTGGTCATTGAATCAATTTCTTTGTTACTCCCTTGTGGTACTTGTTCAAATGTTATGGACTAATTTTTTTCATTAATCAACCAATTGCTTATTAATATGGAGTTCAATTCAAAAAAGGGTCCCAAGTCATGATGAAACCTCTTACATGTGGAAGAGCTCGTCAAGAGCTTTATGGCATTTCTTCCAAATCACAAAATAGAGTTTGGATGCCCAAGTTATAGGCTACTAAAGTTATTTTGTGATAGGTAAAATAAGTAGGTGTTGCAATGCATGGCACAATCTATATATTAAAAGTGGACCAATCACTGATCAACATGTGGTAGTCCATTTTTGTATGTTCATGCAAAAATTTGGTTTGGTGTTTTGGTTTGGTTTCAGCCTCTAGTCTTTGATAGGTGGTCATATGGAGAACTGTGGACCTTGTTATTGGCTCACTGGGGGCCTTCAACGAGGGTCAATACACTTGGTTAAGGATGGGTGCCTTGGCCTCCATTTCACATTACAATGTATTTGACTTTGCTTTTAAACCATAATATTGTGCCCATTAGATGCATGTGGGATAATTAAATTGTATGTTTTTAAAGCTTTGTAATATTTCCTTGGTAATTATTTACAATTTACTATTACCAAGCCCTATTAAGCCACATGAGAGAAGCAGTATTTGCCATGCCACAAAGGCCCTTACAACTAAATTGTTGAGTCAAGCTCAAGATTATATTCCAAGTTTGGAGACCATGAGAAATACAACATCTGAGTCCATATAGCTCGTGACTTATTTCTCAAACATACCAAGTCATATGTCAAGTCATACGAACTTGAGAATAGGAAATGTCAATTAGCATATGATAAGTTGGAACCCATGCTAAGTTTTGTGCCTTAAGCCCACCAAAAGGGGCATCAACATTGTTTAAGGAGACTGCCAACCTTTAAAAAGACATGAAAGCCAATCAAGATTACCAATGTGGGATTGAAAAGATAAGCCCAAGCACCCAAAAAGGAAGGCCGAAGACTTGAACCTTGTACCTATCATGTAAAAGAGATAAGCATTAATCAACCATGCTACAAAATAGCAAATAACTTAAAAGTCATGAATGTTTATTTGAAGGGAAGTTTCTACAAGACTATGTATTATTATTTTTTAGGTTGAGAGCTATAATGAAGCTCGGAGATAGAAAGAATATGGATTATGATCCATTAGCCAACCTGATATATAGAGAGTAAGCCTTTTTAATTATGTTTTGTAATTGAAAAGAGAAGTTAGAGTTATATTTATTATAAATTGGATAGACCAATAGTTAAGTGGAGGGACATATGCACCTTCAAAAGGGGTTGAAGACTGAGGAAGGATTTCATGTTGCCAAGCTTGAGTGTATCAGTGAAGGTGGAGTTCTTGTACAGAGATCAAACCATAGGGAAGTTTTGTAGTGTTTAAAATAATTTGTAACCCATTTGTTGTGAAAATTTAATGTAAATGGTCCTCACTATTGGGAGGACCTAGAGATGCAGGCAAGAGATGCCAAACTTTGTTATCAATGTCATATGGTAAAATTGTCTTTTAAATGCATGTTTCTTATTTAGTTTCTAAATTTTAATTAATCACGAATGCATGAAAAGTTTAAAATTCAATTTTTTATGACATTTTTATAAACAAACTAGTTTAATTGGTGAATGAAAGTGAAAGGTCTTTTGATAGTTCCTATCTAATTTGACAACTAAGAACACTTAATTGCCAAATAATTTGCAAGTTCTTTTGAGTATTTTAAGAATTTGATAAGTTTGAGAAATTTAGTATTTGGAGTTTAAACTTAACTTTGAGTTTATCAGTGTAGTTTATAGATCAAATTAGTATCAGAGTAGTTAGAAAGTAGGGTTAGCTTCTGATTGTGTGATTTGATAATTACTTTTAGTTTATTAGTTTTTAGTATTGTGCAGTTGTGGAATCAGTGTGTTTTCAAGAAACCATGGGCAAGTTGTCGCATAAAGCTAAGATGGAAGAAATTGAAAGCATCAATACCTAGATTTAGGATGAGAATGCATTCTTGAGATGCAAGCTCTTAGCTCTTGAAGAGAAAGTTGCAAGTTTGAAATTAGAGCTTGAATATAAGGATGAGCTCTTGATCAAATTGTAGTGTGGTGAACCAAAGAAGACAATACCTTCTACTTCATATGTAGAGACTATGACTCAATGTACTATAAGTTATTCAATAAGTAATTAATCTGATTCTTCCCATTCAGATTTAGATTCAAGTAATGATGTTTTTGGTAGTTATGAAAAACACACTAAGGGTATAGGATCAAAATTATTGAAGAAAATGGGCTTTAATGGAAGGGGCCTTGGTCAAAATGGCCAAGGAATTACTAACCCAATATAGGTAGAGCATAGATCTCTTCATGAAGGCTTGGGTTACACTAGTGAGCAAGTGGATATTGGAGAAAATTCCTCCATGGCTAATGGAAGACAAGTTTCTGATAGCAAAGGTCTGAGGCTACTAGTATAACATGTGTAGTGTAAGAGAATAGGTAGAAGAGGTATTGAGATTCCACCTCCTAGTTCCTACACTAGAGTTAGCTCTAACTATTCTAATCCACTTTTTATGTTTAATAAATTTGGATTTAACATTCAAAAGATGATGCAATCATTTCCTTACACTTTTTGTGGGATGCGTAACCATAGTGTTGCATTTTGTTCGAAGAGACATGCTTTGATTAAGTAGATTGTAGGTGTTAAAGACAATTCTTGTCATGGCAAAGTGAGAAGAGGTAAAAGGGAGACCTCACCTAAAAAGGTTTTATGCACTCATTGCCATATGAGTGGACATCAGATTGATCATTGTTTTAAACTTCAATCATCTAGACATGGTAAAACTAAGATGATTTATCAACATATTAATAAGGTCCATGAAGTTAAATCAATCCATAATGATGTTAATGAATCCACTGAGGAAATCAAGTTAACTAGGCTAAAATTATGATTAAGTGGATTTATAATGCATTTATTTGTTAGAGCATTATTAAGAATTCTATTAAGGGAAAGAACAAGATTTGATGATGCATTAGTAGAGCTTGTGAAAACACTTCAAGACATGTTTATCATTTAAAGTATTTCAATTTTCACCTTATGTTGAATAGCTCTATGTTTTGGAATCTCCTATTTATGTTGAGTGAGTTATCTATGGAATTGATAGGACTTGAACTCATTTGATCAGTTGGAGATAATAGCAGAATGCATGTTGTAAATTAAGTTAATTTCCTTACAACACTTGTCTCAAATTTGACTACTATTTTGAGAATGTATCTATTTTTGACATATCGATGTATAGATGCATTGTAAGACCCTATGGGCATGTTTGGATGTTAGGAAATATACACTTTGTCTTGTTTACATTTGCTTAGAATTGTAAGTCACATACCAAGGCATTGTATTACAACATGTCTACAACATTTATTGTATGTTGTTGGCATTAATAAACTTGTTTTATAGTTACATTGGGAATTGTTTCAATTTATTGATAGTTCACTACTTTATAGGATGTGACATGGGTAGATAGTTTTGGTATATTGTGATTAGTTTATTGGCAGTTGTAGATTTATTCACTCATGCCATGTTTTAGGCATTTTTAGTTGAGTTGTGAATCATTTATTTTTCCAATTTTTATCTCTAGTAATAATTGGGTTCTATTGATGTGATAAAGTAGACCAGTTATTAGTTTTAGGAGATAGTAGACTTTTGGAGACCAAAAGCTTCTTTGTAGGGAGGTGTGATCTAGAGCTCAGTTCAAAAAGAGGTTACAAGTCATGATGAAACCTCTTACATGCAGAAGAGCTCATTGAGAGATTTTTGGCATTTTTATTGGATCACAAAATGGAGTCTAGATGCCCAAGTTATATGCTATTGAAGTTATTTTGTGATACAAAAAATAAAGAGGTGTCACAATGCGTGGCATAATTTATATGTGACAAGTGGACCAATCACCCATTGACATGTGGTAGTCTATTTTTGTACATTCATGAAAAAATTTGGTTTGGTGTTTTGGTTTGATTTCAGCCTCTAGTCTTTGATAGGTGGTCATATAGAGAACCATGGGCCCCACTATTGGCTCACTTGGGGCCTTCAGCGAGGGTCAACACACTTGGTTAAGGAGGGGTACCTTGGCCTCCATTTCAAATTACAATGTATTTTAATTTACTTTTAAAACATAATATTGTGCCCACTGGATGCATGTGTGATAATTAAATTATATGTTTTTAAAGCTTTGTAATATTTCCTTGGTAATTCTTTGCAATTTAATATTACCAATCCCCATTAAGCCACATGGGAGAATTATCAGTTGCCATGCCACAAAGTCCCTTCCATCTACATTGTTGAGTCAAGATCGAGATTATATGCCAAGTTTGGATACCATGAGAAATGCCACATCTGAGTCCATATAGCTCATGACTTATCTTTCCAAACATACCAAGTCATATGTTGAATCATAGGAACTTGAGAATAGGAAATGTTGATTAGCATATGCTAAGTTGGATCCCATGTTAAGTTTGGTGCCTTGAGCCCAACAAAAGGGGCATTGACATTGCTTAAGGACACTACCAACCTTTAAAATACATGAAAGCTGATCAAGATTGCCAATGTGGGATTAAAAAGGTAAGCCTAAGCAACCAAAAGGGAGGCCGAAGACTTAAACCTTGTACCTATCATGCAAAAGGGATAAGCCTTGACCGACCATGATATAGGCTAGAAAAAAAATTAGAAGGCATGAATGTTTATTTGAAGGGAGGGTTTTGTAGGACTGTGTATTATTATTTTTTAGGTCGAGAGCTATAATGAAGCTTAGAGATAGCTAGAAAATGGATTATGATCCATTAGCTAACCTAATACACAGAGATTAATTCTTTTTAATTATGTTTTGTAATTGAAAATAGAAGCTAGAGTTATTTCTATTATAAATTGAATAGACCAATAGTTAATTGGAGGGACTTATGTACCTTCAGAAGGGGTCAAGACTGAGGAAGGATTTTATGTTGCCATGCTTGAGTGTATCAACGAAGGTGGAGTTATTTTATAGAGATCAGACCTAAAGGAAGTTGTGCAGTGTTTCAATGAATTTTTAAGCCATTTGTTACATAAATTTAATGGAAATGGTCCTCACTATTGGGAAGACCCAGAGACATAGGTAAGAGATGCTGAACTCTGTTATCAATGTCATATGGTAAAATGTCTTTTGGATGCATGTTTTTAATTTAGTTTTATATTTTTAATTAATCATGAATGCATGAAAATTTTAAAATGTGATGTTTTATGACATTTTTATAAACAAATCAATTTAATTAGTGAATGGAAGTGAAAGTTTTTTAATAGTTCTAATCCAATTTGACAATCAAGAACACTTAATTGCCAAATAATTTGTAAGTTCTTTTGAGTATTTCAAAAATTTGATAAGTTTGAGATATTTAGTATTCATAGTTTAAACTTCACTTTGAGTTTATTAGTTAGCTTATAGAACACTTATAAGTGAGTAGCTTCTCATCCTTTATCTGGAACTCATCATTGACCTACTTGATTATAATCTATGAGTCACCAAACACTTGCAAATGTTGGATATTCCATTGGAGATATTGTTAGTGCATGGGAAGGCAAGATGGAAGGATTTGGGAATAAGGTCACATTTTGGGGTGATAAGGAGGATGCCTACCCTTGATCCATTCATAGTGAATGAGCCATCAAAATATAATTTCTAACTACTTGATTTGAAGTACTCAATATAGACTCATCTGGGAAGTTTTTTATAAGAGGTTCAGTCACTTCAAATGGTGCTTCAGCTAATTGATCCAATATGACTTGTCTTTTAATGGATTTTTGAATAACATATTGAATGTCATACTCACTAAGTAACATGATCCATTTATCCATTCTTCTAGTAAGATCTAATTGAGATAATAAATACTTTAGGGGATGAACCTTGGTGATGTTATGGACCTGATTATTGAGCATGTAATGTTGTAGCTTTTATGAGGCAAATACTATGGCTAGGCATGCATTCTCAATTAGAGTATAGTTGATATCATAAGAAATGAGAGTGTGATTGAGATAGTAAATGGCATGTTCCTTACCCTAATCATTGTGTTGTACCTATTACACATTGAATTGATGAAATATACAAGAATAAGGGTCATCTTGAGATATGAGGTAAAAACATAGGTGGGTTCACCAAATATTGTTTGAGATTATTAAAATCCTACTGGTAGCCAAAGTACCAATTAAAATTAGTTCCCTTATTTAAGAGATGGGTAAAGGGGTGGCACTTGTTTTCAAGATGAGAGATAAAGCATGAACGTATTACAATTTTCCCTAAAGACTTTAGAGCTACTTTAGATTGTGAGGTGGAGGCATTTATATAATTGATTTTAATTTGGCTACGTCTACTTATATACCTCATCTGTAAACTATGAATCGCAATAATTTTCTTGAAGTAACACCAAATACATACTTTCAGGGATTTAAACTAACTTTGTATTCTCGTAATCATTTAAAGATTCATCTCAAGATAATATGATGTTATAATCTTATTTAGGACTTCTCCAAGATGTCATCCACATAATCTTTGACTATGTCATGCATCATGTCATGGAAAATGACTATCATGGCCCATTGATAAGTTACACCAACATTTTTAAGACTCAAGGGCGTGACCTGATAGTAAAATGTTCCCCATGGAGTGATGAAATCTATTTTGTATTGGTCCTCAAGTGTAATTTTAATTTTATTATACCCCAAGAAACCATCCGTAAGAGATAGCATTTCGTATCTAGTAGTTGAGTCTACAATCATGTTAATATTTGTAAGGGAGAAGTCATCCTTTATACATGCTTTATTTATATCTTGAAAGTTTATGCAAATCTTAATTCTACCTTGTGGCTTAGTCATAGGGATAATATTAGAAATATAATCAAAATAATATATAAGGTGGACAAAACCAACTTCCAATAACTTTTTTAGCTCCTCTTTGACTAACATGGCCACTTTAGGGTGCATCTTCTACAATTTTTGTTTGATTAGTTTAGCATTAGGATGCAAAATTGAGTGATGTATTACGAAAGAGGGGTCTAGTCTAGGTATGTTTGCCTAAATCTATACAAATATGCCTATGAATTCTTTGAGTAGCTCAATGACAACTTCACATTCCTGAGATGTTAATGATGCCCCCAATTTGAATATTTCATGATGTTGTTCAGTCCCAATATTAACTTCAATCACTTCCTCAATAATAGAGGTTGATTGATCTTGTAGGTAGGGAAGCAATGATATTTTTGGAATATCTGAAGCAAAAAAATTTGGGATTTATATATCAATGTCAAAGTACTCTTCTGATTTAAATGAGACATGTGAGATCTTATCTAGATTTTTAGGAGGATCTTCCTCTTCATATTGCTCTTTAATTTTTTGAGCATGGGGTGCTTACTGTTCTCCAAAATATGTAGATTAACACATATTTATGAAAAATCCTTGTTTGTGATCACTAGATGGCATAAAATCTCAATCTCCCATATATTTCAAGAAGGCTTCATCATTTTAAAATGTATCAAAATAGGCATCTTATTTTTTATCTTAGTCTATGAATGAAGGATATCAGAGTGAGATGCTAATGGTGGAAATGGTAGTGTTAGGGAAGAGGTTGGTGGAAGCAATCTCCTTGAAATGAATACAAATAGAACCTATATCAATATCTTTGTCAAGGAGAGATTAGTTAGGGATTTGAGGATTATCCATAATAATATTTCTTAGGTCATCATCAAATATTTTGTACCCTAGATTGAAATAATATGGATATTCTTGAACCATGATAGATTCAAGCCTTCCTTGCTCCTATTTGCCCAGTCCTTTTCCTTTATAATACATATTTTCCATCATTTTTTTAATATATGGGTATTGTTAGAAATATTAGGGCCTCATCATTTAGAGTTAGTGATGAGTCATCTGATTCTTAAATACATTCTTTACATATTAATCCTACACTTGAGAAGGCTATTGGTTCAAACTGATATTTGATTTGATTGACATTCTACATGGATGGGGACCCATATCTACATGGGGAGATTGGTAAATCAAGCACACAAAATATTTTATATTCATACTCTCCATAACTCATGGATGTGATTTTCAAGTGGGTAACTTTAGGTAGTGGATTTGAAGGGGATATAATATGGTCAAGAGAGATGTACTTGGTAGATATTAGACTTAAGATGGAATTATCTATGCCAAGATAGGAAGGTGAGGATTAATCCATCTAACAACTGTGAAATTAATCGATTACTCGAGGGATGGTGAATTCCATCCTAAAGTATGAGAATTTGAGACATTGATGTAGGGTTGATGGGATATCCTACATTTCATGGATCCATGGCTATCTTAATAGCATATTATGAGGCAAATCTACATCCACCACATGGAGAAATGTTTGGTGGACTATGGACCCCATGATAATGGGAAGGTAAATAGTTCCTACAAATGGCCTCTCATTTTCATCATAGGCTTTGATCATAATATGGGTAGTCATTAAAGATAATTTCAAACACCCCAATTTCTTTAAGAAGTCTACATTACATAAATTTAATATTGATCCTCTATCTATGAGAACCTTGGAGACATGATGGTGGGATATGGGCACTTCAATGAATAGGGGGTAATTATGGTGTGGGCCAATTGGAGGCATGTCTTTTGCACCAAAATTAATACGTTGTGAAGGGGATAAATGTCACACTAATTATTGGAACTGATTGGTATCCAAGTCACTAGGGACTTTAAGGATAAAGGCCATTTAAAACTTGATTATCTCTTAATGTAAAGTGGACATTTTGAGAAGCTCCATTAATGAAATTTGGGTTGGTGTCTTCTCAAGATACTGGATAATGTCATAAGACTTATTAGAAGGATTTGAAATTTTCTTAGTAATGTTCCCCTTTTGATTATAAAATGAGGTGGATGGATGCTTGGGTGGTGTTGTAGGAACTATAATCTTATTGCATCTAGTGGTGACTACACAATTGATAGTGGCCCTGTTGGTTTAAAAAATGGTAGATGAAGGTGGAAAGGACACTTAGGGTTTATGGATTTTAATGTTGTTAATATAGTGGTATGACATGGCGTGGTAGTTATTGTGGTTGGATGAAGAGGCCTGACCTTGATCTCTTGGTGGTATCCTATTTTTTTATCATGCTTAGGAATTAAGTCCTTATAAATTTCAAGATGCCCATTTGTGGATTGATTTGAAGAATTCTCTCCTTCTATTTCATTATCACCCATTTAAATTAGGTCTTAAATATAGTGTTTTAGTTGCATGCATCTTTCTGTGTTAGGACCTTCAACCTTGTGGTATTTAAAAAATTCATCTTCATGATACCAATCCAATTTTGGTGTTTGATCATCCACAGGTATAATTTTAGGAATTGTGATCATATTAACAATAATTAATTGATCAGGGATTGTTTTAATTATTACTCTCAAGATGGTGAGTGGTCTCCTATTAGTTCAAGGTTTTGGTTTGCCTTGTGTAACTTAAATGGAGGAGACATGTGATTGTTCTATGGGATTATTATTTTGAACTTATTGGAGATGATATTATTTAAAATCCATCACCCCATCTCCCATGACATTCTTATTTTTATTAAAGACCTTTGGTTTCCATGAAAAGGAGTTATCTTGACTTTGACTATGCTCATTACGGGGCTATAATTTGATTATCCCCTTTTTAATAAGGGCCTTTTCAATTTGCATCCCTTTCTCAATTATTTCATCAAAGTTATTAACACATTGGAGTTTTAGTTGATATTTGAGTTCAAAATTAATGTTATCCACAAATATCTTAGCCAACTCCCCAAGTAATGTACATGTCAAATAGCTTGCTAAACTTCTCCATCTTTGTAATAAGTATGCCAAACTTTATATGCTTCTTTGATTGGTATTATAAAGGTCTTTTATATAAATATCATGTTCAATATTGAATGAAATGTGTCTGACAAATTATTCTATTAGCCCTTTGAAGCTAGATATAAACCCCTTAGTTAGGTGCATGAACTATTCTAAATCAGGTCCATTAAGACTTTTGGGGAAAAGTCTAAATAAATAGGCATATTCATATGTTACCTCATGGCAAGCCACAAACAATTCTTGTACATGATCTTTGGGGTTTCCTTTCCCTTGATATTTTTTGAATGTATGTACTTCAAAGTGTGGAGGTAAGGGTATTTATAAGATACTAAGGTCTAAGGGTAAAGAACAAAAAGCTTCATACTTTTATTTGAGAGCTTTTGATCATGGGTCTATTTACTAAAGGGTCTCCTTCATTTCTTTGCACTCTTGTGCAAATGTAGGATCCCCAAGAGGATGAGTGTTTTTATTTTGACTATTGGGGGATATAGGCTTTTTGAGTGCTGTGGGTGTTTTTAGAATTATGGATATTTTGTGTATTTTAGGCATTTTGGGTGTTATGGGTATTATTAGTGTTGTTTTGATGGGGTGATGATGGATGTTGATTTTGGGTTCAAAGTAAAAGGTTTATTTGTTGTGTTAGTTGGTTTAATCAATCCTCTAAGATAGCTTGTCTCTAGTTATCCTTAATACAATTATTATAGAGGGGTGTTGGACATTCCTACTCTATAAATCCATGATCTACACCTTACTCTTCTTAGGGTATTTGATGGGTATGTACATTTTGACAGGGTGTATTTGGATGAGATGGGGAATGAACTGTATTATGTAGGAGGTTATGATCAAAAGTGGAGGGTAGTGTGCCCCATATTTTAATAACACAAACTACAAGCTAGGACATGATCATGGTTTCCAAATAGATATCGATCAATTAGGTTCCCAACCTCATCATTATGGAGGGTATTAAACATTTCATCCTTTTCTCTGGGTGTATGCATATCACTATGGGTATCATCATATTCCCAAGTTGGATCTTCTATGTTCCCCATTGGATCATTATTTTGGTTGGAGGCTTATCCAATCCTAAGTTGGGCATAGGTGTGAATGACCATTTTGAAATAGAGATGTGATGATGTGTGGTAAATGAAGTGGAAGTGCTGAAATACTACCTCTATCTATATAGTAAAGCTACTAGTGGTCAAAAGAGTGATGCAATGATCTTTGGAAAAAGATAGGGTGACTAATAATTACCAAAAGATAAAGTATCATAAGAGACCAATCTAGCAAGAATGGTAGAGAGTGATGGGATAAAATGCCTTATCTACTAACAAAGGTATAATTTGATGGGTGCTAACTTAAGAATAAGGCACCTAATAGGGATGAGTAATGGGTGCCAGATCACGATCTTAACAAGACTATGTATATTGATAATACCTAGTCTAGGGATGTAGGGAGTGATGATTAAAGAGGATGTGTGACCATTAGATTTGGTTTTAAGATGGAATATAAGATTCAAGGGTGATGGGATAGATGGGAGATGGAATGTGTGTGTGTGTGTGTGTGTGTGTGTGTGTGTGTGTGTGTGTGTGTGTGTGTGTGTGTGTGTGTGTGTGTGTGTGTGTGTGTGTGTGTGTGTGTGTGTGTGTGTGTAAGATCAAAAGTTATAGAATGGGTTTTTAATAGGATGAAGAGATGATGGATATGGGATAGTGTTATGTAAAATATAGGATTGGATAAGAAAAATTATAGGAGTTACCTAAAATATACAAATGGGTAGTAGATGGATGTTTGATACTAGATGATATGTGTGAAAAGAAGTAAAAAATATGGGATGGGTAATCAATAAGAGATGGGTAAGTGATATAGGATGGATGTGGTATAAGGATAGTATATTAGAGAGGGAATGGAAGATTAAGGTGTGGACGATGGGATGGGTGTTAGATATTATATGATATATGGGATAAGAAGTAGCAAAATGTGCGATGAGTGATCAATGGGTAGATGACATAGGCTGGATAGTAGGATATATAAAGACTATGAGGTGAATGGGTAAATGAATGAAATGATTATGGGATGATGAGATGAAGATGAGCGTTAACCTAGAGTAACTAAGGTGTCAAAAAATAGGGTATGGCTAACTTAGTAATCCAAATAATATGGTTTAACACAATACTCAAATAACACACACAATCACAAATCCTAAATTAGTCAATTGATAATGGCGTGTAATCTGATGCCTGTAAAATCCAATAGCTTTATGAGTGGGTTGTAGGCTGATGACCCATTACAAAATCTACCAAACCCTCTCAACCTCACTTTCACATGATGGATACTTTAGAGTTGATATTGACTCTTGTATCGGTATACTTGTTATGGTTGATGGATCTTAATATAGTTACACATAATGGTTTATAGGTACATGCCCTATATATGCAAAGGTATAGTGGGACCCAAGTCCATATATGATGATGTCTAATTACCTTAATTATTAGAGCTTAATCTCCCCTCACTCCATGGAACCCTTTATGAGGATTTCTGCTTAGGCACATAATGACAAATCTCTTAATTTTTAGACTCTACCAAAATATGGATTTTGGTTAGTGTATGGTCACTAAATCCATGTCACCAACCCCTATTTACTAATCCCATACAAGGGGATGAATTCCACATCACGTGTTATCCTAAACTCAGGGGGATAATAAATAGGCATAAAAAACACTATTAAATTACAAATTAATTACCTACGTATGAGGGGTACAAGTATAATTAATTGACAAGTAATTATATATAATCCAAACATACATACACAAGTAAGTATATACAATGAAGCAAATGTTCACGGAAAGAACATAACAACCTAATATAATATATGATGGGCACCCTTTCTAGCAAGCATAAAGGTCAAAAAACAAAGTGGGGTACCTTGGTCTTGAGGGGTCCTTCACCAAAATAGATTAGTAGTTTAGATTTTCATAAAACCACAAGTCCCTACAAAAATATAAATACATAGAGAAATATCATAACCAAAATGCACAAAATTTCTATCCTAAGACAAAATCATAGATCCTAGTTTGCAATCTTACAAAGGTTAGAAAACTGTGGTAGTCAACTTGTAAAACTGTACAGTTAGACAAAACTATGACTATATAGGACAAAATCATAACTTGAAAAAAATCAGAATCTACAATTTTTCAAAAAACTAGCAAGACTATAAATTTTATCTACTACAAATGGCTATCAATCATAACAACCTTCTTTACTATAAAATATATGGATTTAATCAAAACATTTTTCTGTAACCAAGTATATTTTAGAGTCCTTCAATTTGAGCAAAATAATCTAGGCCAATAGACAAAATTATAGTACTTATTATATATAAATAAGGATAAAATTAGGAATTCAAATAGAACTTGGATAGATGATATAGACTACCTTGTTGCCCATATAAGTACAAAACTATAACTACAACAAACAAAACTATTATTTTCAAGATAAAGTCACAAGTTCAAGACTTGTAGTTTTGTATCAAGGTTTAAAATAGGTATATGATAGGATTTTTGTTATTTTATTTGATCCTCTAATGCCCCCTTCTAGTCTTGAACATAAAGGACAAATAGTTAGAACACCCTTGCAAGTGTACAGTTAGGCCAAAATGACTAGATTCTAAAATTATTATGATAAACAAAGGAGATAACCTTGTCCTAATATAGAATTCCTCACAACTAGGATAACAATAACTAATAATCCCTTTTGCCTAAAAATTGGAAGCTAATAGTTCACAAGTTTTACCATTTTTATACAGAAGGACAAAGTCACTACTGATGATGACAAAGTCATAATTACTAGGTCAAAGCAGCTAATGTCAGAGTCACAACTTTGTGTATAATGGCCAAATGGCCAAGGTTTTATTTAATTACTCCCTAAAACCATAGAAAAAAATAACCTTCCCAAATAACATAAACAAAATAATAAGGGTTTACAAAAATTTCTATTTTCATATAATAACTAGGGGTGTATGGAAACTCATGTTCTACAAAACCATAACTATACCTGACAAAACCATGATTATCAATGCAAAGTTGCAATTATCAAAGACATGGTTTTGTGTCTTTCATACCAATTGTCAGGTATTATATTGGTCTTTTGTTACTCTACACATAGAAAAGTATAACATTTATAGACAAGCAAATAGATAACAAACTATCCTGTAGAATGGGGGTAGCAAAAAAAGACACATATCTACCCCTAACTACTAGCTTTGGAAAATCATGACTATAAATGAAAAAATCATGAGTACCAGGTCAAAATCATAACTTACAAAGTTTCCATTTTTTTAGAAGTCAAAAATTTGTAGACGAGCCTAGCCCTTGGTGGTTAGTTGACAAAATTACAACTAGTCTTCAAAAATGCAACTACAATACCACTAATACTAGTGCAAAATCAATATTTGCCTAGATGTGACAAAAATTTAAAATCTAGACTTAAATTCATTTCCATTTTTTCCTATAAACATTCAAATTACTTCCAATAAGGTTATAAGATTAGTTAATGGAGCAATCTCCCACTGTGGTCACCAAAATGTAGTCAAAATTTTAGATTTAATTTATATTACTAATTTTAGTAATAAAAACCTAAAATATAAACACACAAGTAGGAATGGATAAAAGAGATAATCAGCCCAATAATAATTTTCTTACCATCAATTTATCTCTTTATATATCCATTATAGGATTACAAAATGTATTGTCGATGCAAGATTTGAAAATGTTGGATTTCTTGTTTGATGTTGGTAATGGCTTCCAAATGGCTGATTGAGCTTGACAATGGATTTAGATGAGTGATATAAGGATATGTGAGTGTAATATTATGGCATAAATTTGATAGTTTTGTAAGTTAGTTTGAAGGAGGGAGATCTTGGTTATATAGGCATGGAGGAGAAATCAATGGGTCAAATTTAAATTTAAGCCATTGAGATTAATGGCTAGGGATTTTCCATGGAATTTTAATTCCTTGGAGATCTCTATAATTAGATAATTCCAAAGAAGGGGGTTAAAATGGAGGATATTTCTAGAATATTCTAATTCTAAAAATCTCCTAGGGTTTAGGTGTTTAAGGGAGGCTAAAATAGGGGGTAGTTGGGAAGGTAAAATATTTTCTATTTTTTAAATTAGCTAGTTGGCTTAGGGAGTAAGGTATTGGGTAATAGGTTATATTAGGGGTTTAATGAAGAAATTAATTAGTTTTAGGATGGTGTAAGGTTTTCTAAAATAATAGTAATGTAAATGGGGACATTAGGCATATTAGTTAAATTAGCTAAGAAATATAATTATAAGTTAAATTAATGGAAATTAGTATAATTAGTGGGGCAAGCATATTTTAGTGTATACACCAACTGTGGATAATATCATCCCTCTCAGCATTGTGTTGTGTTTTTATGCCTTACTATGAAACACTTATTAATTGGAGTACCTATGGTGGAGCCTGTGTGGTATCATCCTATTCTTACTAATTTGTAATGTGTTTGTCAAGGTAGTAGAGGTGTTTCCTTTATTCTTGATGCATAACCCTTTACCTTCCAGTAACCTCTTTCCTCTTCCCTCCATTTTCCCCTTATCAAGGTTAGGTTTAGCACTAGTTGTATATTTCATTCAAATATTTATAGGTCTACATGTTGGACCTAAACTAGATCTATCAAGAATATAAGGAAGTTGACCTACTCCAAAGGTTCATCCTAAGGAGAGTAAGAGTCTCAAACCTTTGGGGTTGATCCCATAATTAAAGTGAGATATAAAATATCACTCTGATTCATGACAACCCTTCATAAACACAAGTGCATGTTTTGAGTGATAAAAATATGTTTTTTTAACTCCCATTATTGATCCTTCACACCTTAATTATGTGGAATTCAATGATAATGCATCCAAAGATGAATAATATAATCAAGATAAATATGATACACAAATTATAGATTAGGACACCCTCCCTCCACTTAACAATGACAACCTAATTATAAATAAGGATGAGATCCTATAGATATTCAGAGATAGACTTTAGTAACAACCCCTCGATCATGCACAAATTTTACAAGACATAATGGAAATTACATATAAATCAAATAATGATCAATATTCAACTCCCCTAGTTAATAATATTATTACACCTACAATGGGGCTAACTCAGTTAGCACAACCAAAATTTTTAACTCAATAGACTTCAATGGAATCTATGCCTTTTATGACAAGTTCTTCCATCTAGATGAACATTCCCTTGTACATGAGGTTCATACTCTATAGGATAAGGTGTTACATCTTGAGAAAGGAACCACTAGGCCATCACATTCTTAAGATTATAATATTATCTTACATACACCTTTGGCATAGTATATATAAATAACTCCCTTGCCATACATATTAATAGCACCAAAACTTACATTGTATGATGGTAAGGGTGACCCAAAGCACCATATTTGAGATTTTCACATAGCATGTTTGGACTACATGTCCAATGATTGGGTTATCACAAATTTGTTTCCATGAAATTTAAAGGATTATGCCTTACAATGTTTTTATGACTTACTAAATCAATACATCACCACATTCAATCCTTTTACAAATATGTTTTTAGCACACTTCTCCATAAATATCAGTGACAAGATATCATAGGTTCATCTTGCATAGTTCAAAAAAAGTTTAAATGAGACTATCTCATAAGAAATATGACAATACAAGAGTATATAAGCTAAATTTACCATAACTCTAGTAGATAAAGAGCTTCACGACATATTCAAATAGATTCTTCTACTAGCATTACATGAATTTGTCTTGTTTAAGAAGTTTCCAACACTCACAGATTTGTGCCACATAGTAAAAGAAAGAGAAGTCAAGCTTATAGAAATGTTGAAACTAAAGTATACCAATGGATTATAATCAATTAATAATATTTCAAGTAAGCCTCCATATAATATAAGGTCCACTAAAAAAAAGAGTGATCAAAATCCATAGTTCATGCAACTTCAGAGGTATCTCCTCATTTGGTTTTATCATCTCCTCCATGTAGAGTCTTCACCAACCTTATAGAACCACTAGAATGGATTTTAAAATAGATATGGAATGTAATATCCTATCTCTCCTTCCAATAAAATAGGTTCATATGACATGGCCTATTCCAAAGGAATATGATACCAATGCATGCTTTGAGTATCACATGACAATAGGACATACAACAAATAGATGCATAAGCCTAAACAATAAAATACAAGAATTGATTGAGGCTAACATTATATATGTGGTTACACTCATAGAAGAACCAGAAATATAGTAAATGGAAACTAAGTAATTAAATATATTATCATATCTATTTCCTAAGCACATAGCGAATGAGGTAGGGATCACTTTTGATCTTTACTACACATATAAACTAGATCCACCACCAACTTCATATCATAATATTATAGAGGAGGCACACCCATTGAAAACTATCATTGGTATGTACCACACTATAGTTCCATCCAAACCACTCATCACCTTATTATATAAGGAGATTGTTGATGATGATATATATTTACACGCACTCTTTTTAATAGCCTACATAAATCATCATCCTATCTAGAGTGTTATGATTGATAATGTGTTAAGTATTAGCATGTGCAATATCACAATTTTACAACATTTAGGGTATTTGGATTAGGATATATTCCCTATAAACATAGTTATTATGGTTCAATGGTCATATCTATAGTTCCATCAAGGATATTTTGATTCCATTATAGGTTGGACAAGCACATGTGGTCACTCATTTATTAGTAGTAACTAGTGTAGGAATGTTTAATACATTATTAGGTACACATTGATACAACATCTATGAGTCATCTCATCCATAATGTACATATGCTTAAAATACATAAATGAAAATTATGTGGTCAATGTTAAGGGTCCTCCATATGAGTATTCTCTACCTATTCCATAGGTAATTACAACATAATTACCATTTATAACATAGTTACTAGATATAACAAAGTTATTAGTTACATCTCAAAGCATAGTTCCTAATGATACACCATAGAGTTTAATAGAGACACTAGTGTAGGTGAGGTATAATCCTTAATTACTGACTTATATGCATACTCCTCCATGAAGACCATTATTGGAGAGACCCTTGCATCAGATATATGTTACATATTATAGAGGGATTCCCTCCACTCACTTTCTATCGAGATCAATATCATTTGGTTCTTAGGGTTCTCAGCACATGGAACTTCAACTTATTCTACCATATGAGTTCCTAAGACCCCTTCAATTTAAAAGACACCATAATCAATGACACAAATTCTTAACACCACTACAAAGGTAGATACATATACATATAACTTAGTATAGTAGATTATGGGACCATAATTTCTCTTTCAAATATCATGAATGATCATAGCTCCCTTATTTGACATTGGCCATAGTTAGAGTGAGTCTCTCATGAGACTCATCAATTAGTATGGTTTATTTATTCTTTTACATACTTTCCTTCCCTTTTTATTCCTTGTACATAGTATATTTTAATGTTGCTTGTACATAGTTTATTTCCATAAAATCTAAAAACATCATAAAATGTCAAAACATAAAAATATTCAAACATTACTAAGAAACCTAAAAATTATATATTTTATGTATTAATATGTTTATATTTCTTATATTTTCCAAGAACTACATATGTTATCTATCTTAATATAGTCAATTTTATCATACATAGATGGTTCACATGTTCTTGTCAAGTCCTTGCAAATTTCCATAAGACTTTGATCCACTATACCAATCTAGACTTTCTATTATCTACCCATTGGGGGAATATACACCAATACATGGGTATTCACTTGACACATTCACACACTTGGGGCATCCCATACCTAGTTTTGATTACCAGGTTCTATCCTTATATACTCTATATCAAAGATTTAACATTTTTATATCTTGATATTCATCATGCTAATCTTACTCAATTGTTTTCTAGATACTATTACTTTATAATCAACATATGTACATAAAATCTCTTAAAAATATTTATATTACATTTTAATTCATGATTTCATTTGTATATTTATTATATTATACATGATTGTATCTCTTTTTATTTTTCTATTCAAGGGCATCTTACTATGCCATTTTTATTGGGATCTACACCACTTATATTCATAGTATTTCTGCTTTGGACATGTTTCCATGTCCTTTTGTGTGCTATATTGATTGTGTATATAAATATTTTAACATATCCTTCTATGTGGATCTAAGACAACTTTTGTTTTTCTTGCGTATGTGGACATTTCAACATGTCCATGAATTTATTATTTTCTTAGCTTTAGTGACATGTGCCCATGTCCCTTGTATTGTGGTACCTTAACCTAATTTGTGTACCTCATGTGATTTTTATGTATGTTTTCTTGTATGTGGCATGGCCATTGAACTTGTCTTTTCTTGTTGCATACACTATTTTTTGATGCCATGAGGGACCTCATGCATCTACCCTTCCTATTTGGATGTCATGATGGATATCATGCCACACCCCCCTAGGTAGCTACCTAGTATTATTCATATTTGTTATTACATACATTGATTACATCTATCTTGATACCCTTGTGAATGATAGACATTACATACATATTACATTACATACTTTGTTAATATTATCTTACATTTAAATGTTATGTATGCATTCTATATTAGATTATTATTCATATATCATATATTCTCTAGCTAATAAACATTTTATAGACATTTTTCTTTAGAGGATAGTTTTTACATAGGTTCAAAAAATCTAATTGAAATATGGACCATTCATAGGTTTTTTTCATATATATCAGGCTCCTATATTTCAGTCACAATAATTTTCTTAGCACATAAGCTTAGTTACAAAAAAATCAGACATAGGGAAACACAATGGGAAAATAATGACCCATAAACAATACAATTGTATAGAATTTAGACAATAAGGACACTAACACCCAAAAAGGTACACTAGTGCCATAGGTTATAGTATATAGTATATGGTGTTACTATCTAGTATCTTCAATTTTACAACAACCCAAATTGGATAGAATAATACATTAGGTACAATACAGATTTGCATAGATTCAATTACAATTTTATTAGTTATATTGAGTTTTACTCATATTCATACTAGTTTAACTTAAACTTATATTATTTTTATTAGATTAGGGGCATCATTCATGACATAACCAATCCCATATTCATTTTGGATACCTATATACAATTTATTACAATTCAGTCCAAAAACCATATACTAATATATCATATTAAGGGCATGTGCATGGCACATTATCTACATATGCTCATTTACACACTAGTTAATCAGATGAAATGATAAATTCCATTTCATTATCTATGTTTTATACACTCCACATCATATTCTAGGTTGCATACCAATTTTATGTTTTATTCTATCTATGGTGGTTGGCATTCTCAAGTGGCCTAGAGCTACCTAATGTACCCAAGTGGCCACAAAATTGACATACATAGTTATACATACCAAGTTAAATATTTATAGTATTTAATTAATATGAATTTTATATTCATCTAATACACATGGGTGGTAATTAATGGATTCATAGCCTTATTGAGTTATTAAGCCACTTACATGAGAGGGTTGAACCGACCATTAGTCTAATCTAAACTATTCATAGGTCATGATCCACTAAGTTGGGGTGCAAAATGATGGAGTCAAAAATAGATTGATTTCTTCATCCACCCACACATGAGGATTGATCAAGATATAAACATAGTCTAGGCTATTCATTGATTGATCACTATTTAAATGCACACACAAAGGTTGTCACCAGGTTCATGTATTAGTTCACGTACCGAGTGAGGTGTATTCATTACTTTCATATTTCACATCTCTTTACTTATTTTTAATCAATTTTAATTATTTACTCACTATTGTATTTTACTTTTGATATCTCTCAAGTAAGGACTAACTTATGAACATTTCATTTTTAGGACACACATTGGAGTATGTTTCACATACTCAGATGCAACTTCACACAATCAATCTCAATTTCACAAGCTTCACCTCCTAATTAAGTCCAAGTATGCTTCTTTTTCCTTTATCTTGTTATTTTCACTTTGATATACTTATATAATAAAGTGGGGAGGGGGGGGGGGAATGTAATCACCAAAAATTGGTATTTGAGTGTTAAGAGTAATACTTGATACTACCTATCCATAGCTTATCCATAGACCTATCCTAGAGCTTAGTGTCACACTTATATAGCCTTCATGTAGGACACATGCTTCCTTGGTTAGTTCTAAGTCATCCTAGACCTTCATTTCACAATCCTATCCCTTCATGCCTATTATAATGCCAAATGGACATTAGAACCATAATAAGGATGTAAGTATCATGTGGTGATAATATCCCTAAAAATGTCCTTTACCATAGATTTTCCTAAATGGATATATTTTCAAAACTAAAGCCTCTTAAGGTCAACCTAGACATCTTTTATCATTAAAAAAACAAAACACACACACACACACACACACACACACACACACACACACACACACACACACACACACACACACACACACACACACACACACACACACACACACACACACACACACACGAATTTTAACCCTCTAACCACTAGATGAAAATTAGATACAAAATATAGACTCAAACATATAACACTTTTAACACAATTAAGGTTATCAATCCCTATTTTTCCCTACTACAAATTACCATCTATAGTAGCCATAATCTCATATTTTATAGATTTATAGTCTCAAACACATTTAAGGAACTCACGGACCCTATAATACAAACATCACTTGCACTTGTATTAATACTTAGGTGGGGAGAACTACATTGGGATTGGTCCCTCTTTTTCCTATTTTCATTAGTTGTATTAAGTTTTTCAAATTTCATATATTCTATTTTATTAGCTCTATTTTAGCTTTCTTCCTATATTCCATCTAAAAAATCTATCTTGCTTATATTAATAATAAGTGTTAGACTAGGTGGTAATCCTATAGATCATATTTAGATTCATGTTATTTGAGCTTATACCATGGATAAGGGACCTATTGTAACTCATGTTGTTGATCCTTCACACCTTGATTATGTGGATTTCAATGATAATGCATCCAAAGATGAAAAATATATTCAAGGAAAAAATTATATACATATATGAAATTAGGATGCTCTTCCTCCACTTAATAGTGACAACCTAATTATCAATAAGGATGAGATCATACAAAGCTTCAGATATAGACTTTGGGAACAACCCATTGATCATGCCCAAATTTTATAAGGCATAATGGAAATTAAGAATAAATTAACTAATGGTGAATATTCAACTCCCCCAATTAATAACATTGTTACACCTACAGTTGGGCTAACTCAGATAGCACAACCATCCATTGTTATTCAACAAAATTCAATGACATATACATCTCTTGTGTCTAGTTCTTCCACTCCTAATGTATAATGCTTTATACATGAGGTTCATACTTTGTAGGCTAAAGTGTTACATCTTGAGAAGGGATCCACTAGGCCATCACATTCCTTGGATTCTAAAGTTATATTATGTACAACTTTGGCACACCATGTAGAGTAAAATCCCTTTCCATCAAGATTCATGGTGCCTAAGCTTACATTTTATGATGGTAAGGGTGACCTAGAACACCATCTCCAATATTTTCACATAGCTTGTTTGGACTATGTGTCTAATGATTGGCTTTTCACAAACTTGTTTCCATGTCATTTAAAGGATTATGCCTTACAATGGGTTTATAATTAACCAAATAAATCCATCACCACATTCAATTTTTTGGTAGACATGTTTTTATCACAACTCTCCATAAATATTAATGACAAGATATCATATGCTCAATTTGCATAGTTGAAACAAAATTAAAATGAGCTGATTATAAAATACATGTTATGATACAAGACTATATTAGATAAATTGACTCGACCCATGGAAAATAAAGATATTTAGTACATCTTCAAATAGAGTCTTCTACCACCATTGCATGAAGCTATCTTGTTTAATAGGTTTATAGCATTCACATATTTGTGCCACACAGTAAAAGAAAAATAAGTCAAGATTTTATCAATGGGAAAACTAAAATATGCTAATGGTCATAATCAACTACTAAGAGTTAAATTAAGCCTCCATACAAGGTAAGGGCCATCGAAAAAAAGAGTAATCAAAAGGCCATAATTAACACAACTTCAGATTCATCTCTTCTTTTGGTTTTATTGGCTCCCCCATGCAAAGTCTTCACCAACCTTACAAAATCACTAGCATGGGTTTTACAACAAATCTTGGAATGCAACATCATATCTCTCCTTCCCATTAAATAGGTTGATACAACATGACCTCTTGAAAATAACTATGATTCAAATGCATTATGCAAGTATCAAAGGGCACTAGGCCATACAACAAATAAATGCATTAGCCTAAAACATAAGATACAAGATTTGACTGAGGCTAACATTATTGATTTGAGCACACCCTTAGAGGTACCAAAATTACAAAAAATGGAAGATAAGGCATTAAATATATTGTCAGATATATTTCCAAAGCACCTAATGAATGAGATAGGGATTACTTCAGGTGTTAACTATACATATTAGGCACATCCACCACTAGCTTCAAATCATACTATTACAAAAGAGACATAACCATTGCATAATAGCATTAATATTTACCACATAATAGTTCCATCTAGACCACTCATCACCTTCTCAAAGTAGGATATTGTTGATGATGATACAAATTTACACTCACTCTTTGTATGATCCTACATAGATCATCATCCTATATAGAGTGTTATGATTGGTACTAAGGTAAGCATTAACATATGCACTATGACACTTTTACATCGTTAGGGTATTTAGAGAAGGATATATTAGATAAAAACATAGTTATTAGTGGTTTTAGTGTTCATGCTTGGATCACCATTGAGGAGATTGTGCTTCCATTATAGGTTGGACCAACACATGTGGCCAATCATTTCTTAGTAGTATCTAGTGTAGGCATATTTGATATGTTATTAGGTAGGACATGTATACAAAAACTATTATCCATCCCATCTATAGAACCCATATGCCTAAAATATATACATGCAAATTAGGTGGTCAAAGTTGAGGGTCTTCCATATAAGTATCCTCTACCTATTCCATAGGAAGTTATAACAAAGTTACCATTTATGCACAATTACTAGATATAAAATAGTTATCAATTGAAACTCAGAGCATAATTTTTATTGATACACCATAGAGTTCATTAGAGCCACCAGTGCAAGTGAGGTCTACTCCTACAATACTAAAATGTACACATATTCTCTGATAGAGACCACTATTAGAGATACCGTTATGCCATATATATGTTACAAATTATATAGGGCTTCCCTCCACTCACTTTATATTGAGATTAGTATTTTTTTTCTTGGTGTTTTCATCATAGTGCACCTATGTCACCTACAACTTCTTCTACCATATGGGTTCCTAATAACCCTACAGTTCACAAGACACCATAGTCAGTGCCACAAATTCCTAGCATGACTACATAGGTATATAAATATACAAATCACTTGGTATATTAGATTGTGGGACCAAATTTACCCTTTCACATAGAATCCATGATCATAGTTCCATTATTTGACATAGGATGCAAGGATAGTGAGTTTCCCATGAGACTCATCGATTAGTATGGTTTCTCTCTTCTTGTAGATACCTTCCCTTTCCTTTTTCTCCTTATACATAGTTCATTTTCATGTTACTTGTACATAAATTATTTTTAAAAAATACAAAAAATAATATAATATGTCAAAAAACATAAAAACATTCAAATATTAATTTGGAAACATAAAATTATAGACTGTATGAATTTTCATGTTTGCATTTATTATATTTTATAGATACCACATATGTTAACTATCTTAGTATAGTCAATTTTTTCATGCATAGATGCTTCACTTGTTCTTGTCGAGTGCTTGCAAATTGTTACATGACTCAAGAACACTAAAGTTATGTAGACATGCTACTATCTACCCACTTAGGGAATATACACTAATAGATGGGTCTCACTTTGACACATTCACCCACTTTGGGGAATCCTATACATAGTTTTGATTATCAGGTTCTATCTATCTATACTCTACATCCCAAATTTAGCATTGTTATATCTTGATATTGATCATGCTACTCATGCTCAATTGTTTTACTAGGTACTAGTACTTTAGACTCAACACATACACATCTTATTTTTTACATAGATTTATATTCCATATGCATGAATGTTTTCATTTCTATCTTTCATAGTTTTGACTTGATTTTATCTCTTTGCTTCTTTTATTTGAGGGAATTTGAATATGCCATTGCTCTTTAGATCTATGCCACTTATATTCATAATATGTATGATTTGGATATGTGCCCATATCATTGTGTGACTTCTTCATTGTGTATGTGAACATTTTTACATGTCCTTTTATGTGGATCTAAGAGAACTTGGTTTTGGTTGTGTATGTGGACATTTGAACATGTTCTTGTATGTTTTATTTTCTTAGATTTAGTGACATGTGCCCATGTCACTTATATTTTAGCCTCTTATCCTACTTTGTGTGCTTCATGTGTTATATATGCATGATTTATTTTATGCATCATGGCCATGACACTTGTCTTTGATTTTTACACACTCCATTTTATATGTCATGAGGGACCTCATGCATCTACCCTTCCTACTTGCGTGTTGTGATGGACATCATGCCCCATCTCCCTAGGTAGCTACCCAATTATTACTTAGATTTGTTGTTATATAATTTAATAACATATATCTTGACAACCTTAAGAATTATATACATAACATACATCTTACATTACATACTTTTACTCAAATTATCTTAAATTCTCATGTTATGTATACACATTATATTAGATCATCACATAGTTATCATATATGTCTAGCTAACACACATTTTTAAAAGCTTTCCCTTTTGAGGATAATTTTTGCACAAGTTTAATAAATCACCTCAAAAGAGGGGGAATTCATAGGGGTTTGACACGAAGATGAGGATTCTATATGGCACTCATATTACATATTTAAACACACAGGCTCATTTACAAATAATTAAACATAGGTATTCATAGTGGGAAAATAATGACCCAAAAAGTAGTATAGTTACACAAAATTTAGACTAGAAGGACACTGCACTGAAATGGAGACACTATCATCACATGGAACTAATATCAAATATATGGTGCTATTATCTAGTAGCCTCAGTTTGAAAACAACCCAAATTGGCTAGAATAGTATAGCATGTACTATACAAGTTTGCACATATTCAGTTACAAGTTTATCACTTATACTCAGTTTTGCTCATATTCATACTAGTTCAACTTAGATTCATATTATTCTTCTTATATTTTTGGCATCATGCATGGCATGAGAATTCCCATATTTAGTTTAGATACTCATATTTAATTTTCTAAAACTCAATCTAGAATCCATATAATCAAATATCATATTTGGTGACATTTGTGTGGCACATTCTTTTCTTATTATCACTTAAACACTAGTTGATCATATGCAATAAAAAATTCCATGTCATTCTCTATGTTGTATATACTTTACATCATATTATAGGTTGCACACCATTTTCATGCCTTACTCCATTTGTAGTTGTTGGCTTTCTGAAGTGGTCGAGAGATGCCTAATGTACTTGAGTGTTTATAGAGTTAACATACACATTTAGATATACCCAATTATACATTTATAGTACTTCACATAGTTTAGTTTCATATGAATTTACTACACATGGGTGGGTAATCATGGATTCAAACCCTACTTAATTTCTTAAGACACCTACATGAGAGGGTTGGACACACTATTAGTCTAATTCAATCTATTCATAGGTCATGATCCACCAAATAGGGATGAGAAATGATGGAGTCAAAACCAGATTGAGTTCTTAAGCCACCCACACATAAGGATTGATCAAGCTATCAACTTAGTCCAAGTTATTAATTTATTGATCAATATATACATGCACATACATGATTTGTAAACATGTTCATTCATTGATTCAATTACCAAGTGAGGTGTATTCATTTTTTCCTCTTTCATATCTCTTTACTCAATTTTACTTAGTTTTACTTCTTTACTTAGTTTGGTCTTTTGATTTTTGATATCTATTAAATAATGACTAATCTATGCACATTTCATTTGTAGGGAATGCATTAGATCATGATTTACATACTTAGACCCATCTTCAAACACTCATACTCGGCTTCACGGGCTTCACCTACTAGGTAAGTTTAGGTACAGTTCTTTTTACATTATCCTAATCATTTCACTTTTCTCCATTTAAAAAATAAGGGGGGGGGGGGTGTAAATGTAATCACCCAAAATTGATATTTGAGTATAAAGAGTGCTACTTGAGATTACCTATCCCTACCTTATCCCTATATATATATATATATATATATATATATATATATATATATATATATATATATATATATATATATATATATATATATATATATATATATATATATATATATATATCCTTGAGCCTATTGTCACACTTATCTATCCTGTGTGCATGGCATAGACATCCCTAGTGATATCCAAAGTAGTCCCAAAGATTGATTTATTGATTTCATCCCTTTGTACTTAGTGTGCTTCTAGTTGGAGACTAGCACCAAATTAAGTACAATAGGCCCACATGGTGCTAATGTCCCTAGAATGGTGTTAATTTTCTTTTCCTTAGTTGTTCCCAAATAAATATATTTTCAAAACTAGAGCCTCCTAAAGTTGGCCTAGACATTTTTTATCTTATACACAAGCAAGATAATAGTATAAATACATGAATTTTATCCCTCTAAATAGTAGATGGAAAGTAGATGCAAACACACATGAAACCATAGAACAAGTTGAGAAAAATTAAGATTATCAATCTTTATTCTACCCTAGTTCTGTATACTACCATCCACAACAACCCTAATCTCAGGTTTTCCATATTTCTAGTCTCAAGCACATTCAAGTCACTCAAGGTCACTATAATATTAAGATCACTTGTTCTTACTCTAACACTTAGGTGGGTGGAACTAAATCAATCTTGATCCATCTTTGAAGTATTGGTATGTAGGCAACTCTCTTCACATTAGGGTGTTGAGGATGTCTAGCCTACCCTATTAACAAACACACTTTTAAAGTCATGCCATAGTTATATGGAGGATTAGGTTTTATATAATAAATCAATAATAAAAATAAAAATATAGGGTTTCATAACATGGGAATGTATGAACATACCCTAGAGATATAGACATAGGTGCACTAAGAAGTTTGAGATATTCCTACAGAGAGGACACTACCACCAATATCAGGACACAATCACCACTTTGTCATTAATAGTGCTATTGTTCAAGTATGGTGCTACTTTTTAGGAGGTTTTTTTACATAGGGATATATTTTGTGACACTTAAACTAGATTCTATCTCATTTTCTAGCATCCAAGTCATCTATATTAGGTGTTTTCTAGATAAGTCATTACTTATGTTATTTATTAATATTTTTACAAAAGTCAAAGGTATTCAGTTATATAACAAATCAATGGTTATATTTATTGCATATAATCTCCCTAATTTAGTCTAATCATATGTTTAAAAAACATACGATTTAGTTCAACTAAGTCCTAAAAGGTTAAAACAGATAGTATGAACTTTAGATAAAATTTAGTGTGGAGCTTTACGTATCTTAATTTTTTATTTGTTATGTTAGTGTTAACATAGGTAAGTGTTGGATGTAAAATTAATTAGGGAAATATTTATATATAAGACTCCTAATTTTTAATTTAAAAACCCCATTAACATGCTAACTAACTCAAATGCAAATAAAATAATCATGAAAATAGACCCAAATGAAACGTGTTTCAATAGAGGTCCCCAAATGTATGTTGGATAATTCCTTTCATTTATGAAAACCTGTTAGAGTGATATATTCATAAAGAACATTATCCTATATAAATACAAGAATATAATATGAGGAAAGAGAAAGATGACCAAGGATCCATGTGAATTAGATAAGTAATGACATGGAAGATTAAAAATTCAAAAAATGCTATGAAATTAGTTTTTAAGGATGATAGAAGAGATTAGGAAAATAAAATAATAAATACAAATGGGATTTTAATTCAACATTAGTATTTATAAATACAAATGTCACAAAATGCATAGTACTTATGTCTTCTTCAAAAAAATTGGGTGTATACATAAAAACCTACTCAACAACACCATCAATTTTATTAGAACCTATTGGGTGAATATTTTGTCAACCAGCTAACTAACATTCAAAATAGTTCTTATCACCATAGCATAGGGAGATTGGTCATCTAGATGTGTAGTTTTACTGCATCACAAGGGGACAAATCTCTCCTCTCATCAAGGGGAGGTTCCCTATTAAATATCTAGAGCTATATATAATATAAATAAGTAGAAAGTAAGACATAGGGTTAGGACAAACCATCCATCTCTCTTCTTTCAGAGATGATGTAGACAAATAGAGGAGAAATACTAGGTGATGGGGAAGGTGCTTATCTTCTTTTAGAAGCAACTTTCAGCCAAGAGCCAGATTCCTTCCTAAATAGTGGAAATCTTGGTGAGGCAACAAAAGGCACTTCTCTTCTTTCAGAAGTGCTTGTTCTTGCAAATAGTAGGACTCTTTCTAGTAGCAAGTAACTGATAACAGGGGTGCTTAGTGACTAGCAACCTAAGAGAGAAATACATGAAGAACAATGGGGGTACAAAGTCATCCCAAGCCTCTTTACACATGAAAGGAAAATGTAAACACACTGAAGGTACTTATGGGGGCACAAAGTCTCTCCATAGTGGGCCTTCAGGACACCTTCCTAATTACCTCCACTAGTTCTGCTTGTTAAATGTCCAGTGCCTTGAAGTGTGCCATTGGGCTACAGATTCATGATACCCAAAAAGAAAGGCTCCAAAAATGAAAATGAAATGAACAAAATAGAACTAAAGACTATATAGATATACATATGTATAAGTGAACTTATCCAATACTTCAAGAATTGAAGTACTTCAGATGCTGCTCCTTGTGAGGCAAAGAAAAGGGGATTCCATCTTGATAAACTAGTAGGAAACCATTTTTTCCCCAGAAATGGTGACAAGCAAATGGAGCTCTCCACCTAGAAACTAATTTTCTATGTCTTCTTCTTACCCCATGGTAGGATGTGGTATTCACACTGAAAACCATAACTCCTTGCTCTCTCTCCAAAGAGTTCCTTTAGTTGACTTCAAAATATAGTAGTATGGTCCACCATCATAACTTGTTATTCTACTAGTTTAGTCCAGTAGATGCTTTGATTTTTAGCATCAAAATCCTGACAAACCATCAGCTTAAAATCACATTTGGTGTGAAGGAGTTTGACCTCTTCACCCTAAGCAGTTTTTAATCTAAGCAACAGAGATCCACATCTAGCTATGGAAGAATTAATACCATTAGATTCCAAGATCTAATCATCATCATAAGCTGATCTTCTATCAGATTTCTCTTCATGGGAGATGGAAGATCCTTCTTTATTTGTATTATGCCCTACAAATTTTTTTGATGCCTTGTTTGGATGAAATCCTAGATTACTAGCTATGGGACTTTGATTAGTTGAGACATGAGCATCCTCTATGGTCAAGGAGTAATTATCCCTACTTAAAGGATTAAATAGAATTTGAGCAGCAGGGGATGACATTTGGGTGACCATAATCCTTGCCTCAGATAGGTCCACACCTAGCTCTTCACCAATGTTTAATTGCTCAGAATTGGCTTGCAAGGATTCAAACTTAGTCTTTTGAATTTTGTATTTCTTGACATGATCAATCATGTCAAATGACTGAGATGGACTTAGAAGAGAGGATGGGAGTTCATCCTTTTGGTTTTTGAGAGGGGGAGGACTGATCTACAAATTTGAAGTAGAAGGTGCAGAGATGTTTGATGTACTAACCTTCTTAGCAATCACTGGGTCCTTTGAATAGAAAGGCAGAGTGGTTCTCTACTCAATAATTGAAATTATTGGTTGGGGTCACTCCTCTATCTTCTCTTTGTTAGCCTACTGGGCTGATTGATTCTCAGACCTGGTGAATACTGTGCATGATCCTTCAACTGCTTCACCTTCACTTCTAGGTTCATCTTGGAAATTTAGGAAACCAAAGTGGGAATTGCCAGTTGATTCTTCTTGATCCTCCATGAAGAGACCAGCATCATTTTCTTTCTTGAAATTAGGTTGGAAATAGGAAACATGTTCTATTTCCAGATATCCCATTGCTGAGTTAGTTAGAGGTGATTTAATGGCTAGGTTCCTCTATGGGTTAGGAAGATGATTTGGTTGCCCTTAACTTCTAGCAGTGTTGCCTTGATATGGCTAATTGGGGAATGTCCTTCTTGGTACATCTCTGTATGAAGGAGCAAAAGACATACCTTGTGCCACTTGTATTTTCAAGGCTAGTAGTTCATTTGCCAGCTTTTGTACCATTGGGTCAATGGTGGCTGCAGGTGAGTATTCAGAAGATGAAGATGGTTTAGCTCTATTTGGATCTCTCCTTATCTTTCTTTCCAAGATAAGGTCATCTTCTAGCTTAGTAGCCAAGTCTTAAGCAGCCTCAAGGTCTATATGTCTAGCTCATCTCAACATAAAACTCACTTCAGGCAACTGTGAGTTGATGAAGAAACAAATGAGATTCTGAGGTGTTGGCTAGGTGATCATGGGAATCCTATACCTCAGCTTGTTAAACCTAGTAATAAAATCCCTCATAGGCTCATGAGGTTCCTTCTTCATCTGAATGAACTGGGCCATCAAAGCATGCACATCCTTTGTAGGCTTGAACCTAGCTTCAAACTTGGCTTTGAGTGTATGCCAGTCAGTCACTGAACAAGCTTGCATATGGTAGAACCAGTCTATAACAGTACCTTGTAGGGTCTCCACAAAAATCCTAACTACCATGTCTTCAAATTCCACCCCTATTACACTGCAAGATATGCTAAAAGTTGAAATGTGTTCATCAGGATGAACCTTTCCATCACCAAATAATTTGGGGAAATTCTTCCTTGAATGGCATGGAAGTTCATGCGTAGGTGGAGTCAAGTTGAGTGGGCCAAAAGAGTTACCATAGGGGCCTCAAAATGCCATGATTTAATTATGAAAAATAGGGATAATAAATTTGGGTGGAGTGGCTAGATTGTAGAACAAAAAAATGGAAAAGAACTGGCCTTGCTTCAGCTTGAGACTTGAGGCTTCAAACTGTGCACTCTTTTCCAGCAGCTCTGGTTTTATAAACCAAATAAAATAATGGAGATGGAGGAAGATGGTAAGGCTATAAAGATACTAGAAAAGACACAGATGGGAGTCACTAGAGTCTATAATGGATAAGGGTTATAATGATTATGGGTAAGACATAGGTGATGTTTCAATCTAAAATCTGAGGTTCTAAATTGTAAAAAATTACTGTGTCCCGAGCAGAGTCACCAAAAACTATTGGGTGAATATTTTGTTGACCAAATAATTGGCATTCAAAATAGTTCCTATCACCATATCTTAGAGAGATTGGTCATCCAGATGTGCAGGTTTACTGCATCACAAGGGGACAAATCTCTCCTCTCATCAAGGGGAGGTTCCCTATTAAATATGCAGAGCTATATATAATATAAATAAGTAGAAAGTAAGACACAGGGGTGGGAGAAACCATCCATCTCTCTTATTTTAGAGATGATGCAAACAAATAGAGGAGAAATATTGGGTGATGGGGAGGGTGCTTCTCTTCTTTTAGAAGCATCTTTTAGCTAAGAGCCAGATTCCTTCCTAAATAGTAGAAATCTTGGTGAGGCAACATAAGGCACTTCTCTTCTTTCAAAAGTGCTTGTTATTGCAAATAGTAGGACTCTTTTTGGTAGCAAGTAACTGGTAATAGGGGTGCTACGTGACCAAAAACATGAGAGAGAAAGACACAAAGAATAATGGGGGCACAAATTCATCCCAAGGCTCTTTACACAGGAAAGGAAAATGTAAACACATTGAAGGAACTTATGGGGGCACAAAGTCTCTCCATAGTGGGCCTTCAGGACACCTTCCTGATCACCTCCACTAGTTCTAATTATTAAATCAAATAAACAAGATTGTTTTTAGAAGATAGACATAAGAACAATCTCCTAAAGTATCACAAGTTATAACAGCACAAAGTCTGTAAGTAACTTGCTTTCTCATACAATCAAAGAAATATGAATTACAATTTGAGCTCAAAGTCTCAGTAATGCCTTTCAATTTGGGTAGAGATTCACTTTTGGTAAGCAAAAGATATCTTTTACAAATGAGAGAAAATACCAATTTATAGAAACTACCCAAGGATTGGTGCCTTTTTCCATGGGACGGCCCATTCTACAGTCAGTGTCTTTAATGCATCTCCAGTTTTGTTTGGAGAGACCACATTGAGAATAGTGTGCTACCATAACTATGGCATGTCTCTTCATCTGATATGTCTCCTCCTTAATATGGACCGTATTATCCTTTGCATATTTGTCTTTACTTCATGGAATAAAATATGCCATGTCCTTGGTTTGGTGTGCTTAGAAGTCTACTCGGTCCACTGTTTCACCTACTAGAAATAACTCTTTCAAAGATATTTCTGATCCTTTGGTCTTGCTCCTCTCTTCACTACTTAAGCACTAATCTTTATATCCCTTCTTACCTAAGTCTTTGGGGGGTCATTTCTGTGTCTTTGACAAGTGGCAAGTTTCACTATTATGAAACTCATTAGAAACTTACGGAAAATGGGATCCAGAACACATTTTTCCTGAGCAACTCCAAAAGGGGAACACGAATGCAAACACTTGTCACATTCCACTGATTCATAACAAGACACATGACATATTCCACTTAACTTATAGAAGCTTTATAAACCTTTGGGGGTCCTGCAAAAGATGACACGTGGTGGCTTCTGCTCTGCTTTATAATGGACACGTGGTGGCTTCCACTGCACTTTGTCTTTTTCCATCAGGCATTTTTTCACGAGATTTTCTCCTCAGTCAGGCTTTTCCTTTAGACAAAATGTCTGAAATAAAGCTTATTTCTTAGCCATTTTTTCCTTTCAATTTATTTGGGCTCATTTCTTGAGTGAATTTCTTCAACATCCTTCACTTAGTCATTTCCATCAAACAAAAAGTCTAAAGGAATTGTTCCTTTTGGGCCTTCAAACAAATCTAAAGGAATTATATCTTTTCTTTGACCTTAAAACCAATGTTTCCTTCCTTCCACAAGGGCACTTGCCTTTTTTGCTTTGGGGTAGCCCCTTGAACCTATCAATTGAACCAACTTTGGTTCAACAGTTCAGTGGTTCAACCGGCTCATTCTTCATTATTTGGCCAAGTATTTTTGATCTTTGGCACCAAGCACATTGATCTAATTAGATGTTGAACCCATAAAAGTGGTTGAACTTTGAACCTTGAAATCACCTCAGTGTTGAGAGCTTGCTTCTTTCCTGTAGAGTCCATAGAAATCAACCTGCAAAGTCTGTAGAACTTGGCCTGCAGAGTCTGTAGAGTTTCTTCCTACAGAGTTTATAGATTCAAGCCTACAAAGTCTATAGACTTTTTGAGAAGCTTTAAAAATGAGGAATTCAAATGCTCAGAACAAATTTTGAAAAAAGAAGAGACAATTTTGGTCTATAGGACCAAAATAGTTAAAATGTTGTCTGAAAAATGAGTGATATTTTTGGGGGACAATAGAACCAACCCGACCAACTCCTTCTACAAAAAAAATCTAATTAGACTACATAAAATATAGACATTGGAATTATTATATTTTTTATAAATTTTATCTTGTGTAAAATTTTGGTTAGAAATAAGAACTTGTAAGTGAAGAAAGGCCAATTGAAAACCTAGAAATGGTAACCTACTGGTTATGCAAGCCTATTTAAAACACATAAAGGGTAGGATATTTGTGTGTTTATTAGTTTGAAACTCAATAGGGTTACTAAGTAGTATGTAATAAGTGAAAATTGGTTAATGAAACGTTGAGAGAAACTGTAGCAAAATCTTTTTTACAAGCTAGATGTGGTAGAGTTCATTGGAAACTCAACCCCTTTACATAAACTATATTTAAATCAACCATAGTTTTTTAGTGTCTCTTATCTCACGATGAGAAAACTATTTAAATCCAACAAGGTTTTAGTAATACATTATGACATATTATTCACAAGTGTATTTATACACTTTGTATATGCATAAAATTCATAGTTTTTGTATTTTTAATATTATAACCTTTCATATAAGTCAAATAAACAAACTTATGACTAAATTTTTGCATTAGATTGAATAAAAGAGGAAATGAAGAGACAAGAATTTGAAGAGTCATATAGAATCTCTATATATGCAACATCGGTAAAAATATTTTATTGATTTATAATTTTTCTAAGTCAATACAAGCATTTTCAAATGCTTGTTCTAGTTATCTTATGTTCCATGTATTTTTATATTTAAAACTAATGTAAAACAGGTATCACACTCCATTTAATTTTACATGATTAAAATTTATGAATTTTTAGAGTTGTGCATGATTCTAACTGAATTTGGTAACATTTTCATAATCAAATATTTAGTCATTTATATAAATAAGCTAGTGAAAGGAATGAGTATCATAGAATAATAAATCACTTAATAAATAAGTTTTTATAGATTAACATCTTGTGAGATGCATCTCAAACTATAGGATACAACTAAATCATTCCTTGATGAGGAAATATAAGGGGGGAAACTAACATGTATGCTAGATTAATATAAGGATAAATTATATGTTTTTTCTACAGAGTTTGATTCTATCCATGGGCTTGAGGATAAAAGGGGTGAAAGTATAAAAATAATAATTAGTTATGGACATTTGGGATTTTATATGTTTGAATTCTCTAATGTATTTATTTTTTAAAATGTGCAAATTTACCTTATCAAATAGAAATAATTTTTTTTTTAATATTTTAAAGTGCATAGATAGGTTTTTAAGTTCACAAAAATTGTTGTATGGGAATTGTATTGAGAAGTCATCAATACTAAATGTTACAAGTTTAAATCACAATCTTATCTTTTTATCTATTAAAACATATAAGGTTATTCATAAAATATTTTTCAAATTTGAACTTATCAGAGGAAATTTTGGTGATATATATTTTATCTAGGTAAAGGATATTTAATGTTCATATTTTTATAGAAACCATGATTACTTAAGGGTAATATTAAATAATGAAATAAAAAAGTTTTTGGAAACATTTTTGTAGAAAGAGTTATTTTTAAAACAAAATCAAGCTATTAATTTCCAATAATCATAATTCTCCTATGACTGTGGAACATCTTTAGAATAAGGAATACTAATTAGGAATAGTTTATTATACATATTTGAGGAAGGTTATTTTTGAAAAATAAAAATAAATGGAATCATGGATCAATGTGTTTAAAACTTGTTTTGGATAAATATCCTATGGGTTAGGGTTAATAATATATAAATAAATAACCACAAGGGTGATAAATAGATCTATAACTAGTCAATTATTTATAAAACTCAAATAAAATGTAGACTAAATTTATTATGCTAAGATATACTAGAAATGGAAAGTAAAATGATGGTATATATTACAATGATAATAGAAAAAATACTTATTTTTAATGCTAACATAGATATATATTTGGAACAAGTAGGAAGAAGAATGGAAAATAATTCTAGATTAATCATCAAGTTCTATAAATTTGAATTTTTTAGTATTAGATGGTTGTGTCGACCTTAGATAATTATGTTAGCACTTGTATCTCACCTAGATTTAGGTGTTTTATATGTAATAATTTATGTATATGGATGCGACCACATAAAATATTCTAGGTTCTATTTTGCCTTTGCTATGGTGTACTCAAATATGGATCATGGGCTATCGTTCCTTATCAAATAGTAAAAAAATTATTATTCATATTCATAGTGGCTATGGGAGAAATGGTTTAACATGATCACAGTGTCTAGATAATCAAAAAGACCCCTATATCAATGGGTATTTCCTATATGACCACTATTCTAAAGAGGTCCTTAGATTGATGTATTTCTCTACTAATGTGTTGGCTTGTGTGTGCACAAGGATGACATATGTGGAAATCAAATATAATAATGACATAACTTGTAACTTGGAAAATAGAACTCATGGAATGATCCTTCATTACATCAAAATTATATATGTGTTGTTCTTAGGACTGATATCTAAATATTAGAGAATAAGGAAGTTCTTCTCACTCAAATGCTTTTTGATAATTAACTTATCAGAAGGTGTGTGATTTCTAGGTCCTTACTAGGTGAATAATGATAGAGAGTTGATCACATATTTACACCAATCCCTTTGGAGAATATCATACATAAAATCACTTAGTCCAACTATAAGTAAACATTCCATTTACAAATTAAATGATTTTAAGGGATTATATACTTGCATCAAGTTAGGACACTTGCATCAATGTAGACATCTGATTAGGATGCAAGTGTCCAAAAATTAGAAGATTAAGTATATGTCCATGAATTTTATATATGGAATATAAGTGTGTTTACATCATTTTGAGAAAAATATAAAGTGTGGGTTATCATAATAACATTGGTTAGACTATGATATAAATATTAATCACAAAGAGATAATAGATATGAGCCTTTCAGTAATGGTAAATGTCTATAACTAAGAGGAATAACCAACATCTATATTTACCAAGTGTAAAATATTGGGGTGATAAATAATTCATAAATAGTGTAAACATAAGGAAGGAGATAGTAATATTAAATTATTTCATCAATCAATTTTTGTAAGAATGCAAGTGAATAAATTAATAAAAAATAAAATATTGAAAGATTTTGGTTTTATAATAAACTAAGGCTATTAAAAATAAATTTGTGGGTATTTCCAAAATATATTATTCAAATGAGGTCACAACCAAAAATAGTTGGATGGAATCATATCATCTACATAAAACTTAATTTATGAAAGATAAAATGTTGATTTAATATAACCCTTTTCATAATAAAAAAATTCAAGTCTATTATTAATTTTATGAAACCAATTTAATCACCAAACCTAGATGGATTGTTCAGATAAAATGTTTCATACAAACTAGGAAATTATGGGAAAAAATATAGTGTAGATGGTAAATGAGTTTTTGAATCAAATCAAGTGTTAGAAGATCTTAATTTTACATTCATTTTTTTATTCCTAAAATACAAATACCTCTAAATTTGAATATTTTATACAAATCATTTGTTATAATACTATCTCTAAGATAGTCTATTCGGAAATAGATAAAAGGTTGAAATTATTTCTCCCTTTACTAATTTTAAGGGAATAAGGTAGGTTTCTAGTGACATATAGATTTTAGATTGGGTTATAATGAGTCATGATGTATTTCACACTCATAGGTCTAAACATAAAACTCAAATGTTGATAAATTATACATTGAGAAGGCATGTGGTAGAGTATATTTGATATTCTTTCTAAAAGGTTTTGATTGATTTTAGGTTTGTTGATAAAAATATTTGATGGGTTTTAAATTGTGTGATGGGTTTTGAATTTATTTAATCACTAGGAGCTGAGTTGGGGTTTTTAAAACATAAAGGGGGTATTGTAATGGGATCCATTTCCCCATATTATTTTATTAATAGGGTTAAGTCTTTTGGAATATATTGAGGGAATCATAGATAAAGTAACAAAATCAAAGGAATAAAATCATTTGAGGTTAATAGTAAAAATTTTCATATATAATTTATCGATGAAAAAAATTATTTGAAAAACTATAGATGAATGAGGATATAGATATTAAAATGGTTTTAATATAATATGAAATAAATTAGTTTATTAAAATCAAATTTAATTCCCTAAGATGATCTTAGGGAAAGATAGACAAGGATCTCATGGGAACCGAGAATTCCTATCTCAAATATCTTGAGTAAAAACCTTGGGTTCGTTATATTTACATGTGTGCATAAATTTAAACTATTGTAAAATTAGGCTGAATTTTTTTAGGTAAGGTTGGTACGGTAGAAGGCCAAGTGGTTAATCTTCACAAGAAAATTTATTCTAATTAAATAAGTTTTATAATCTATCACAATCTATATTTTTAGTCTTAAATGTACCTACTAGGGTTTTACATAGTATTTAAAAAATTATTAGGCAATTTTTGTGGAAGGGTAAGGAGGATAATTGAAATATTAACCTTACTAAGGTGAAAAATATATGTAAACCCAAATTAGTTAGGGGTACAAGTATTAAAAAATTTCAAGTCCATAATGTGGATCTTAGGGTGAAACTTTTTTGGAGGTTATATGAAGAAGAGGAATACCCATGGACTAAAATGGAAAAAGGAAAATATTTATAAAATAATAGGTTCAAGAGATTTTTTACTAATAAAAATATTCTCTTATGATCTCACATTTGGAACTTCATAGTTTCGTAAAGTAGGATAATTTGTCATAATTTGAGTTAGAAGGTTGATATAAGATGACTATAAAAATAGATCCAAATATTTTTCTTCAAAAAAGCATGGATCTTGTAAAAATCCAAAAAAAATTGAAGATAAATTAGGGAGTTAATATTTGCACCTATTGGGTAGATTAAAATGATCAGGTTATTAGTATTCATCAATGTAAAATTTTGGAGAAAGTAAATTTTATAGTTAATAAAAAAATAGTATCATTCACATATTTTAAGGATGAGAATTTTCTTAATCAAAATTAACAAGGATATCAAATTATGGGAGGGAGATAATTATGAGGGATATGGTGTTATAACTTTATATAATTATATTTTCGGAGGCGGGGATGAAGAATAGTTTTAGAAAATATATTTTATTTAGAATGTGATAAATAATCCCAAGGCCAACTATTTTAATTTATTAGTTTTTCTTTGTATAATCTTCCTTTATGATCAACTATAGATGTGTTATTTTTTCTTTTTATTTTCATAACATTTAAAGAGGAGGGTGAATATATGGATCACCTCCTCCAATATACTTATCCACAAAATATGTGGTCCTGTATTCTTTGAATATTGAATAAGCCATGGGTTTTCCGACGTTATGTGAAGGACAAGTTATTTATTGGCTAGTGGGATTTCAATTCATTTAATTCCTTGAATTTCATCCCAAGATAATATAATATAAAACATGTTCATGTAACATAATAATTTAATTTTTAATGATATAATAGTTTTTTGGGAGAGATGTGAAAAAATGAGTAATCTATTTCTTATAATATTTATCTATTAAAAAGTACAAAAAATAATTTATAAATATAAGAGATAAAGGTATTTTTATACTTGTAACAATATTATTATGTCCTTGTTTTAAGAATAATAAAATAATGAAAAAATAAAAATTGGATGTTAGGTAGATTATACCAAAATTTGTTTTTGCGAAAATTATTTTTGATGGACCTAAATGATGTAATATATGTGTATCTAGATTAGGGTATTTGACATGTTTATATAGAAGTGAATTTTTATGGAGATATTTTATTTAAAAAATATACTACCAATAGATTTGAGGCAATAGGGTTTTTATAAAGGTTCAAATGGCAAAGGATAAAGGTTATTAAGTGGTAATATTTGAAGGGGATTAAATGATTATCATAAATTCTAAAATAAAATAAAGTAATTATTGATAAAAATTGGAAAAAAAATATTTTTAGGGCTAAAGATTTTTAATGTAATTTAACCTCTATATCATTTCAACATTATTTTTAAGAATGCAATTGAGAAACATACCTTATATAAAATGAAGGGTTACATCAAGATCTCTTGTCATATTTCTGCAATAGTGAGTCAAGTGGACTAGGTTAGCTAATAAGATATTTTAAATTCCATGACCAAGGGTAGGATTTTGTTGTGGAGGAATACACCATATTTTAAATAATTTTATTCATAGCTAAAACATTTAGTTTGATTTATTCAAATATTTTGAGCTTTACCAATATATTTTTATATGATTTTGAAAGACTTTCTTAAGGTAGTGTAAAACATTTGACGATGGATGACTATCCTTGGTTTATTTTTATTTATTATTTTAAATAATTTCTCCTTCCATATTAATTTTTAAATACAATATTTACTCAGCCTAATTTTAATAATTCTTGTAATGAGATTGGTGGTTGGTTTCTAATTCATGTGGGAGTTCAATTTTTGATGACTATTAAAGTTTTTTCTATGGAAGACTTATTTGGGTTGAAAAAATATCTGTGAAGTTATATAGGTCTAATTTTTAGGGTTTTTGTTAGTTGTGTAAGGTTGTGAGGAAATTTATGAATAATAATTCCTTGTAACATTTTAATATTTGTAAGATTTTGAGTTTATAATTTATTGTTAAGGAATTTATTTCCTTGGGTTTTGATTGTTAGTTTAAACTTTTCTTTAAATTGTATTCTCCTTGGACTCCAATGTTTTTGGTTTGTAAAGGTTTTTATGATCATTTAAACATAAATATTTTTATATAATAATGTCAATCCCAAATCTAGAATAATATATGATGATATAATTTTAAAATAACAACTCAAATAAATGAAGATAAAAATCTCACAATTATTACAAATATCTAAAAAACCTAGCCATGTTATTTTATATTTGGACCTATCACATATTACACTATTTCAATAATTGATCTCTAATTATTTTCCCCATCAGTTTGTGTACCCAATTTTGAAACATTTAATGGAAATTGGGATCCATCTCAACACATCAAGGCCTTCGTTTACATCTTGTACTAAACATAAAAAATATGAATTTTGCATGACCAAAATGTTTCTTTAAATTCCCAAAGGATATGTTTTTGATTAATTATATTATTTTCCTTAAGGATTCATGTGTACATTTTATTAGTTACTTGACCTCCTCTTAGTGTATTTTTTGATAAACACTAGTCAGAACATAACATTTCCACAAATTTCACAAATCAAGCAAGGACCTAATGGACACATTATGGATTATATGATTGAATTTAAAACTATGAAAAATAAAATGTTGCATGAGATTATAAATAATGAGGTTTAAATAATATTATAAAAAAAAATCTCAATCACTTTGAAAAAAATGTTAAATATAATTTGTTTTATTATCCTGGTCATGTCTTGTGTGTCACCAAGATTAAGATTTTGGATGTTTGTAAATCAAATTAAACATCAATTTGTTTAATATCCAATGGTTTAAAATTATAAATAAAATCAACATTAAATCCTGAAATGAATGATTGTTTAAGATTACCTTATGTTATTTCGTCACATAGTAGGTGGTGTTATTATTTAATTTATAATATTAGGTGTCGGTGAGTTGTATGATAATATACCCATTAATTAAATTAAATTAATTAGTTTTTGTGTGTTATGTATAGTTAAATAAAATATTTGACATCTAATATTTTACGGTGCATGTGATGACAAAATCTAATACATTTTAGAATGGCCATCCATATTACTTATATTTCTACAAACTTTTATTTCTCCTTTTAATCAAATATGTATATTGTTATAGTAAGCCAAATTTACTATGTTTTATTAAAGTTTATATCACTTTATTCTTCTAAGTTGTGTGATTACAAAGGATTAGCAAGATAAAATATTTTTTATTCAATAATTTTATCAAGATTTGGACATATAGAATTACTAGTTGTAAAATGGGTGTGCTAACTATAAAGAAGTGGCGTAGACACTAAGCATAGAATTATTTTTGTTTTCTTTTTATATGTATAAGTAATCATATATTTGAAGGTGTTATTAGTAATATTTAAATCATATTTTATTAATTCAAAGTTCATAAATGACATGAAAATGATTATCTTCATATTGTAAATCAACTAATTAAGTATATGATTCAGCCTGAAAAATATTACATTCACTTTTAAAGTACCTCAGTTATAATGAAAAAGTTCACCCCACACCGCCACACACACATTTAAACTATAATCAAATATAAAAATATCTTATAACACCATCTATTTAGAGAAAGCAAAACCTAATGTGTAAAAAATGGTCCAAAGAAAATAACCGTGCTCACCATTTGGCCAAAATCATATGCACTAGATTTGTTGACATTAATATCTAGGGTTTAGAAGCATTTAAAATAAAAATGGTTCACATATGTATGTATGTGTGTGTGTCTATATATGTATGTATGTATGTATGTATGTATGTATGTATGTATGTACACACACATATAAAAATCAAAATAAACATGGAATTATATACATACACATCAATAGAGACAAGGAGATACACACACACATAGGTTCATGTATCTATTGGGTTGTGTGTGTGTGTATTTATTTGTATATATACATATATACACACACACACACACACACAACCCCAAATAAAGACATGTTCCTATATATATGTATATGCACACACACACACACACACACATACACACATCCCAATAGAGAAATGGGCATGTATATACACGCACCAATAAACAAATGGACCCATGTGTGTGTGTGTGTGTGTGTGTGTGTGTGTGTGTGTGTATCTATGTCTGTGTAGTATCTATATCTGTACACGTATGTGGGTGTGTGTACCCATGTATCTATTGTATATAACTTGTACAATTTGAGAAAAATATAGATAATAAAATATTTAATTCATTATATTTGATAAACAATAAATTTATTATTAAGTCTATTGAAATTTTTTAAGGTTGATATTTTTTTAGTTTATTGGTTAAAGTTATTCAACTAAGTGGTTTATTTAAAAGAGTGTATTTTTTTTAATGTATAGTTGTTAAGTAAATAATAATTTGATAGTTTGTTATTTTTTTGGTTTATATTTTTACTTGGTTAATTTTTTAATCAAATAGCTTTTTTATCTACTTGTTTTAAAACTTTAATATTGACACTTTTTTAGACTATAAAGTGTAATTTTGTGTTGTTTAGACTTCACTTAATTATGCATTGAGTCTAATTCCATCACCAATTCTCATATTTGTTTGTCCAAATAAAGTAATTTCATGTTGTGAGTAAAAAAATATATAATTATTTATATAAAGGACATGTTATCGATAAACCCTGACATCCTAAAGGAATGTGACAATACATAATGTTGGGGGTGGGGGTTGTATTTGTTTCATTAAAATGAAATGTAATATGATTTAACTCATTGAGACAATGTTTTGAAATGTCATGCACAATCAATAGACTAAGATACAAAAGTAACATAACTTCTTTAAAACTCAAAAATTTATAGAAGAATAAGATTTTCACATCAAGATCAATTGTAGAAAAATCTTTAGAATTTATTATTTGTCTTAGCATATAAAATTATTAACTCTTTGGTATTAGGAGGATATAAATATATATATATATATATATATATATATATATATATATATATATATATTCCTTGGGAGGGTATGCCTCATCCTCCAAATAAATTATAAATTTACATTTTAAATTATAAAAATGTGTGTCAAAATTATTGCATAGCATACATGTATTGAATGTGTGTCTATAAATAAGACACTTTAACCAAAATAAATACATTTGTGCTAATAAACTTTGGCCCACTAATCCAAAATTAATTTAGAACATGAAAATGCATACATAAATACATATAAGGTGGTGATGATATGGCACCACTCAAAGAGGAAAATGGTTGTATGACAAATGCTTTAACTAAATTAGTTGTAGTAAATATTGTAGATCTTATAAGAATCAAAACTGGTCCTATTAGAGTATGCATTGATTCATATCTAAAGATCTAGGGACCTTTTGATGATGTCCTAGAAATTATTTTTGACTATGTACTTCATGTTGTCCTGGGAGCCTCCTCTATAGCCTTGATTTTATCAAAAAATAAATAATTAATTTCAAATTATTTATTGGTAATGTCAATATTGATAATGGAAGGCTTAAATATTTTGATAGCTTCACTCATTCACCATGTGTGCTCTATTTTTGAGGCTTTGAAGCTAACTCAAAGGACTTCAGCTTTGGTCACTCTCTCTTTCGATAATCACTTCAAATTGTTTCTTATAACTATCCATAGTTGCTTTAATAAGTGATTAAAAATTTGGCCTATTTACTAATTACACAAAAACGGTTATCACATATGTGACTCTCATATATTTTAAGATCTCCATGGCCTCTCTTTCCTATCCTACGAACTACTCTATCAAGGCTTTCATTTTTTCATACTAATTATAGGAACCATCCTTATTTGAAATCACATAACTCAAAGGCCATGTAGAATCCTAGGCTAACATTAGGTTCATGTGATTATATGCACTATTTCATTCACATTGAACCAAGAAGTTGTGTCTCTTTTCAAATTATTTTAATTTGTCCCCAAGTTTTAGCACTTAGACGTTTCAGGTTGGGACTCACCCCTAGATACTTGATTTGTACTCAAAATTTTGTATAACCTTGTGGTCATAATTTGGACATTGTCCTCAATTTCCTAGGGAGCATGAATGATTTGTCTTTATAGAAGCCTCTATTGTGATTTGTCTTGAATTTTATACATTTATTTCATAGAATCCCCAACCAAATACATAAAGTATCAAAATCCTCTACATACTCATCAGGGACTTTGTTTGGGATTTTAGCTAAGGGGAATAGGTTTTCCCTTTGTTATAGTACTATTTACTCTTTTTTTATATTGTTTACCCCATTAATTTTCCTCACCTTATTAATTGTACCACTTTGCTTATCAAAATGGGTAGATAATATGGGTAACTCTATGAGCACTAATTTTTTATATCACCTCTCTAGCCCTATATGTCTTTAACCCATTGGGGCACAGTGAGTTCCCTTTATTATTCAGGTTGGGTAGGGTCTGTGGAGGTGGGAGGTGATGTAATAATTGGAGATGTAATAACCACTAGAGGTGGTATCAAGGAAATTATATGGATAGAGAATTGAATGGGTGGATGAAATATCCTTTTCCATCTAGATACTTCCCTCTGAGGGGTGATTTTTACGCATACTTTACCAGATTTTGTAAAATGAATTGTAGAATCAATAGGATTGATGATTTATGACCCAAAATTAACAAGTGGTAAATTCAAAATTTGAGTATCTATAATAGTAAGGGCATAATCAAGAGAATAAACTACCTTATTAATATCCATATATTCTTCTTCATTAAAAATTTGGTGGTCTATTACTCAAGTTGGACTTTCTTCCTCATCTAGGATTCCCAAGCGTATAGATTTTGCATTTTTAAGATCTGTCTATTCCTCTATTTCATCATTGACTCTTGTTTCACTTGCTTCTTTTTATGATATATTTCTATTTTATAAAAAAAATTATTAATAATCTATGGGATAATCCTATAGTGAAATGAAATGTCCATGGTCTTCTTCATTTTTTTCCTCATCAAGGTATACTCTTAGGATAGTTAGACCTAGTAATAGTATTTATACCAATTGTTGAATTTTGAAGGAGGTTGGAAGAACTATATATTTTCCTTGCTAATTAATTATATGTGGAATAGGATATGAAAGGGGAAGATGAAACCAATAAAGGAGCCATATTAGTAGGACCTATTATTATGGATGTTGAAGGGATGTGTTGTGAACAATAGTGGTAAAAGAAATAATGGATGGAAAGGAGACCAATATAGTAGGGAATATTTGAGGATATATCCCCTTACTTATGGTAATGTAAGGAGATATAACCATTAAGGTAATTGAGGGGAAGGAAAAGTATATGGAATAGATGAGAAATAACTCTACATATATTAGGAAGAATTATTTATCTTAATAAAGTATATGGAGCAAGATTTGCCCCAAAAAATGTACTTGGCTATCCATCTAGATGATTTAAATTACTCATAAATATATTTGTTATGCCCAAAGTGATATCAATTGGATGATTCGAGACTAGATCATGACAAGGGATACTTTTGATAATATCCTTTCTAATCTAGAGATTTTCCTCCCATTCATTATTAGGCTCTCTTTATGATTGATTAGTCTCCTATTTTTTGGGAGAGAAAGGTTGATCTTGTTCAACTAGGTCTTGAGGATATATTGAGGCCACTAATGACTCCAAGCTCTTTTTCCTTTTTTTATCATTAAAATTTCTCACTCCTTGGTGATTTTAGGGTCATATTGGATTGATAGAGCAATGGTCATTGACATATCATTATCCCTCATATGGGTTCATACTTTAGAACCATCTAAAGCATTAAAAAATATGGAATCATGCTCATATCCATGGTGACCATATTTAATGATAACCCCTTTTATCCCATTGCATAACTTAATATAATTTGTAACCCTCTCCATAGGGTCCAATTATCTTTATTGGTACACCTTTAGATTATAGTGAGCCTTAAATTTTCCCACTTGATTGAAGTGTAATCTTACTATGAATTGAACTACCTAATACTTAAGGGTGATTT
>JARHVA010005337.1:1225000-1238646 GCA_037957365.1 Torreya grandis
ATAGATTGATTTTAAACCTATAAATCAATTTTTCAAGTTCTTATGATGTTGAAAAAATGGATTTGGAATTCTAGGCATGTTTTAGATATTTCAAACAATGATTTTAATCAAATTTCAAACTTTTTTGTCAAGTTTCACAAGAATCTATAGAAAAATAAAAACATAGACACCTTTTCATGTCCATACAAGGGATAACACTTTAAACTAAATATTTTCATACTTCTTAAATATGTGTTCCAACCTTATGGAAAATATTTATATATTTTATTATATACAAGGAATGGTATGGCCTTTTTCCCATCGCCAAACCTTGTTTTAGGGTGTAATCACCTAAAAGTGGTATTTGGATGGTAATACTATTGTTTGAGATATTTTATTCCTAGATTAGCCCTAGACTTATACTATATCCTTTACCACACTTTTACATCCATTATGTATAACACAGACATCTTGTGTTATCTCAAACACAATTTGAGAACAACATTCCCATATCTCAACCTAGTGTGCCCACCAGTATGCCATCTTGACACTAGTTCCACATTAAGGACATTAGATCCACATGGTACTAGTGTCCCCAACTTAGAACTAGTGTCACTTATAATAAATCTATTGAATAGGTATATTTTCAAATGTGTGCCACTCTGAAGGTTGGCCTGTCTAGATTTTATTATCTACATAAGCTACATATCTCTATAAATACAAGACTATTTAATCTCTATAGACTAGATGGAAAATAGATGCAAAAGCCTATCCAAATAAGAATTAAGTTGATCAAAATCAATGTATTTGATCCCTATTCTATCATACTTTTGTATAATACAATATAAAACTATCATAAGCCTAGATTTTAAAGATTTTCAATCTCAAGCACAATCAAGTCATTCAAGACTAGACTCATTCTAACATTCACTTGCACTTGGACCAAGCACTAGGTGGTATAAATACATCGGGCTTGATCCCTCCTCAAGGTATTGGTATGTAGGAAACTATCTTTATAGTAGGATGTTGAAGATGTGAAGCCTATCCTACTAATGAACACATATTTTTAGCTCATGCCATACTTTCAAGGAGGATTAGGGTTTACACACTAAATCAAGTATTAAAATAAAAATGAATAGTTAAATATTTTGATCATGTAAGGAATAGGACCTATAAACATAGGCACATGTGCTCCCAAAAATAGGAATAGTTCTGTAAAGAGGGCATTAACATCATTTTGATGACATTGGAGCAACATGGAGATATTATCCAGGTGGGGAAATATTGTCTAGTGAGAAATTAGACCTAAGGACCTTGTTGAAGACCCTTAGACCTATCCAAAAAATATTTTTTAGAACCCATATCTTGTGTGATAGTCACTTTCTAGATAAGTCTCTATTTATGCATATTTATTACTATTTTTAGAATGTTAAAAGAAGTCAAAAGTTATAACAAATTACTAGTTAATTTTTGCATATTATTTAACTAATTTTGACATCATATCCCTTTAATATAGCTTAATATTTGCATAGTTAAAACCCTTAAAGGTTAAACCATTTGGTGAACCCAACTTACTTTAAATATTACTTCAAACCTTAGTTTGCATTAATCTAATTTTTTGTAAAATAAATCAGGGATGCATACTTCTATTTTTTTGAATTTTTTAGACAACCTAGATAATTAAATCAATTCCATATTAAATCTTCAATTTATTTAAATATAAGTAATTTTTTTCTAAACAAACCCTAGATTTAAAAAACTCTAACCTAAGTTATAAACTAGGGTTACCAATTACTATTTTTGCAATTTTTTGTGCATAACCTAGCCCATTTTATCAATACCACATTAGAGTATCATTTATTTAAATTTAATTTAAATATTTAGTTAACTTACCCTAATTCAAAACCCTTACACTAACAAACCCTAGGGTCTACATTTACACAATTCAGATTTTAGATTCACATATCTTCTAAATTGTATAATCATGATTATAATGATAAAATAGCTTAATTATTTTTTATTTCAAACTTCACTACTTTCATTTGCATCCTTTATGCCTCAAATTCATAATAAATTCATAAATGGCATATATGCTTGTATACATTATGCTTCATAGCAACTAAAATGTCTTTCATGTTTCGTTCTTTCTTTCACATGCTATCTTTCTCCTATGTGTAATACAATTAAGACACTATTATTTAATCAAATAGATAACTTATTAAATAAAATAATAATTATAAAACCTAACTTCAACAAATCTCTATTATATGCATTTTTCTCTTTGGTCCATTTTCATTCCTTTCCTATCATTCTTAGACATATCAAAACATCATTTGTCACATTTATCCCTCGTTATTCTGAATCACAAACATCTATCCTACATCTTTTATCTACTATTAGCTCTGCACTCTTAGTAAACCCTATGTCCCAGGTTATGATGTCCTTATGTGGTATTGAATCTTGGTAGGTTTGTAATAACCTTGGCTATAGCTTTATGGATTAGAGAATTACTCCTTTAGGTATAATTCCATTTTAGATATTTTACAACACTTTGACACATACAAAGATTTTTTGTATACAACACTCCATCATACTTAGGTGCATTTAACATCTGATCATACCTATGTTATTTATATTATCAACACTATGAAATGGATAAAAGAACATATTTATTTCAATAAAGAGTACCCTCCACCTTATCCCATCATATATTTACCCCTACCTCTCTATATTTCTTTAAAAAGTAATGAAGTAGTTGTCCAATGAGTTCTATTTGGCAATGGATCATGGTTTAATATCTATAGCATCTCTTTTCTACACCATCTTAACATGCATGCTATGGATTTGGCTCCTTTTGATATGAGCATCTATGGGTTTGATAATATTCCTCACAAATTTTTGGGTTGAATCACATTAAACCTTATCCTTAGACCCAAAACACTACCTACAACATGAAAAGTTATGGCTAATGATCTAAATTAGAATCTCTTTCTTAGGAGACCATGGATTCATGTTATACATGTAGTTTCATCAATGTTACATGCAATTTTAAAATTTAGATATAAAGGTCATATATATACATGCCATATGAATAAATAAGCATTTATGTATTGTCAACATACAAAGCATTCACATAACTATACTCCACATATGGATTGTTATATTATACCATCATAGTCTATAATTCAAAATATGCATACAACTCCTTCAATTATTTCTAGTACATAGGGAAATCATTTTACATCACCTTTTGCATTATGATATTTTTAGAAGATGGGCTACATAAGACATGACCTTGCCAAACATGAGAAGGGAATCCTAAATCCTTTGAAGAATATGATCAATAGGGAAAACAAAGAATAAAATATAGAAATCATACATATAATTCCAAATCCTCTTACAATGATTCTCAACACATCACATTTTGTCCACCTTTTCCACAAGTAGCTAATATAGTGAACCATGTTTATACACTTTTAGTTATCTACACTGATCTCATCGATGATAAAGTTTATCTAGATATATCAATTTTTAATGCATTCATCAATGATGAGGCTCTTTTGGAATTCCTAAGTTCATATGAGGATCTCCCTTCCTTCTATCATAATAATAAGTTTCCTTATTCCACAAGTGGCTAGGCATTATTTGGTGAGAATTAAGATGATTTGGATAATATGTTACCTAACATAGATGATACAATCCATAGAACACCATATATTTTAAATCGATCTACATTAATTAAGGAAGAAATAATTGAATTTAATAATGACATAAAAATTGATAATTGCATCATAATATTAGCTTCCACCTTACATAAATAAGAACACATAGATATTGGTCAAATTTTAACCAATTTTCCTAAAGTATTTGTATGGCTTATTTTGATATGCCTAAAATTGATTCATCAATTGTATTACACAAAATTATGTTATATCATAATGCCAAACTAGTAAAATAGAAGATTTACAAAATGCATCCTAAATTAGCTCTCCTTGTTAAGGATGAGATCCACCAGCTGTTTGATGTCAGGTTGACTTGACTAGTCACCCATCATAGTAGGTTGTTAATATTATTACTCTTATAAAACCTAATGGATAAATATGATGTTGTTGTGAATCTGAGGACCTAAATAAATCATTTCATAAATATGATTTCCCTTTACCAAACATTGATATGATAGTCAATTCCATATCCGACTATGAGATGCTCTCCTTTATGGATAATTTTGTCAGCTATAATTAAATCAAGATTATTGAATAAGATCAATAAAAGACTTATTTGACCGCCTAATGGGGAAAATTTTGATATATAGTCATGCCATTTAGATTAAAGAATGTTAGTTCAACTTAACAACACACTATGATGTATATCATTCATGAACTCATTCATAAAATAGTCCAAGATTATATTGATGATTTGTTGGCAAAGTCAAAAGAGAGACATGATCATGTAATTGATTTACAATAAATTTTTGAAGGACTCATTAAATATAATGTTTCACTCAACCCTAAGAAATGTGTCTTTGGAGTTTCATCAGGGAAACTTTTGGATTTCATTATATCTCAACATAACATTGAAGTTGACCATAATAAGGTCAAATCAATCATGTATATGCCGCCTCTTACTAATTTGAAACAAATTTAGTCCCTCTAGAGGAAAATTCAAGAAACTCATCAATTTGTGGAATAACTCATAGAAAAAAACCCAATCACTCACTAAACCACTCAAAAGGGATGTAAAATTTGAATGGGACATCACATGTAAAGAGATATTTGACATACTTAAGAAATACTTACTCAACCCTCCTATCTTGGTTCTACCTATACCTGGTAAAACACTCCTAATTTACCTTTATACTATAGATCATGCACTAGGAACACTCTTAGCATAACATAATGATTAGCATAATGAAAGAGCAATTTACATCATCAATCATTCACTAGGTGACTATGAGAAAAAACATCCAACAATTAAAAATCTTTGCTTATAACTAGTATTTGCTACTCAAAAATTTCATCGCTACATTATTAAAAATGAGATATAGATCATTATCGAGGTCAATCCCTTAAAAATCCTCATGTCAAAATCACATCTTTCAGGATGTATTTCCAAAGTGGTTATGTTACTTACCAAATTTTACCTCAAAATCATATTACACAAATCGATAAAAGGTCAAATAATTACAGATCAACTAGCATACTCTCCATTACTCATACAAATATTATAAATGATGATTTAAGAGATTATTTTAAATCATACAAGTGGATACATGGAAAATGTTTTTAAATAGTTTTATATGTGCATTTGGTTTAGTATTTAGAATTGTTTTCATCAATCCCATTAGATACATAGTACCTCTTGCATACTGACTAATTTTTTCTTGCACTTACAATATCTCAGAGTACAAAGCTCTCATCTTAGGCCTTTAACTAGCTCAAGATCACAAGATAAAAATCAATAAAATTTTACAGGGACTCCTAATTAATTTTTAATGAAGTTATAGATGTTTCCTAAAAAAAATAAGAACACCTAATTTATTCTGATAACATGGTTTAATGTCTATTCACTTAATTTGATAGTTTAAGTATCAAGAAAATCCCATGCATATACAACCTTTAGGCCAATACAATGGCAAGCATCACATCATTGATCCCCATCGATATGGATTTAGAACAAGATCTATTTATAATTAAATTATTACAATTTATGTCATTTTCCCATGTAGACCTTATCACTCTAACAGTCCTAATTACCACACAGAATTCAACACCATTAAAATGGTTCTATAACATAAAAAACTTCTTGAATAAATCTATTACACCACATACTTTTTTGAAGATTCAAAAGCATAAACTATAATTAAAATATATTTGATATGTCATCATTGGTGGTGATTTATTTAGGACATATTTTGATAGAGACTTACTCCAATGTTTAACAATAGAGGATACCAAATTGGCTATTTAGAAAATACATGACAGTGAATGTGGTGGTCATTTTAGGGATACGGAAATGCCACATAATTTACTTAGATAAGGTTATTATTGGCCAAAAATGTAACAATAATGCCAAGAGTATGCAAAATTATGTGATAAATGTCAATGTCATGGTAACTTGCACCATATAGATTCACAACATCTTCAACCTATCATATCCTCATGGCAATTCAAGCTATGAGGATTTGATCTAATTGATAAGATAAACCCATAATCTATAAGAGGCCACAAATTCATTATCACATCCAAAAAATATTTTACAAAGAGGGTAGAATCTATTCTATTACAATCAACAAAGGGGGAGGATATTTACTAGTTTTTTATTTCCCATGTTATTTTTTTAATTAGCCATAATTACAAATAATGGAACCTTCTTCAAGAATAAAATAGTGAAAAAGTGTTGCACCAAATAAAAAATATGACACACATTCTCTACACCATACCACTCATAGAGTAATGGTCAAGAAGAGGTAACGAACAAGAGATCAGTAATATTCTCAGCAAAACAATTACCAAATTTGGAGACAATTGGCAAAATCAACTCATCTATGCACTCTGGGGTTACCACATCAGTATATGTACACCAATAGGAGCTACTTATTATTCAATGTATATGGCACATAATCTATTATTCCATTGGAATTAGAAATCCCATATTTACAGGTGCCTTTAAAAGGACTCATTATATATGATCAATATAGAGAATGATGTCTCCACAAACTGTAATAGTTTGATAACACATGCATCCAAGCCACAAAATATCTCAGATCTTATCAAAATTTAATATAGAGAACCTAAAATAATATATTCCACAAAGGGGAATTTAAAATCAATGATTGGTATTAAAATAAAATCTCAAAAACATCAACACTAAAGAAGAGAACAAAGGAAAGTTTATACCCAATTTGCTTAGACCATACATCATCACAAAAAATCTTAGCCCAAAAGTATATCATCTAGCTTCACTTTATGGCAAGGCATCCTTTGAAAATCATGCATCTAAGGAGATTCTACATATAAACAATGCACTATTCATAGTCATTTTACTTGTGCATACCTTCTTCAATATTGATCCTTGTACATAGTTAACTTTCACTTGCTTGTACATAGATTATATCCAAAAAATACAATAACATTCAAATATTACTTAGAAAACACAAATTTATAGATTGTATGCATTACTTTATTTATAATTATATTAATTTCTAGCTATTACATATTCTAGATATCTTAGTATAGTTGGTTTTATCATACATAGATGCTTCACCTATTCTTATCAAGTGCTTATAGATTACATATAAGACCCTAGTCCACTCCACTTATCCATGGTTGATATCATCTACCAACTAGGGGTATATACATTGATTGAGGTTTATTTAATTGATACATCTACCCACTTACGGGTATCTCCTAAGCATTTTCTACTACTAGGTTTTATCTTTACGTACTACACATTATAGTTTATGCATTGAGATATATTGGTATTGATCACTGGTACACATTTCTCAAACTTTTTACCCACTATCACTAGTTAGGCTTAGCATATGTACATCATCACATTTACATATATTTGTACTACATGGTTATACATGCTTTCATTTCTAGCTTTCTTAGTTTTGAATTGAATATGTTTTATATGATTCTTCCATTTCAAGGAGATTTCAATATGCCATTATTTTTTAGATCTACACCACTTCTATGTTTGTATGCCTTGGTCATGTGCCCATATCCCTTATGTGTGCTTTCTTGATTTTATATGTGCACATTTGAACATGTCCTTATATGTGGTTGTAAGCCAAATTACTTATTTCTTGTGTATGTGGACATTTAAACATGTCCTTATATGTCTTTATTCTTAGATTTAGTTACATGTGTCAATGCCCTTTGTATTGTGGCCCCTTGGCCTACTTTTACGTGCCTCATATGTTTTGTATGTATGCTTCATTATATGCATATTCATCATGATATTTGTATTTTCTTGTTACACACATGACTTTCGATGCCATGATGGACCTCATTAATATAACCTTCCTAATTGGGTGTCATGAAGGACATCATGCCCCATCCCCCTAAGTAGCTACTTAGATTTGATGTTAGACACATTGATTACATCTATCTTGACACCCTTGTGTAATGCTAGATTACAACATACATCTTACATGACATACTTATGCTCAGATAACTTTACATTTTGATGTTATGTTTGAACATTATATTATAATATCACACAGTTATCATATATATGCTATGACTAACACATTTTGTAGAGATACTTCTTTTGAGGATAATTATTACACAAGTTCTAAAACTACCCTCAAAAGAGGGGACATTCATAGGGGTTTGTCACATAGATCAAGATCCTAAAATGCCATTCAATATTATTTTTATCACATAGGCTCAGTTTAATAAAATTAGACACAAATCAAATAAAAGAAAAAAAAGTGACTCAAAAATTAGTTTAGATCACCCAAATCTCAAACTAGATAGACATTAGAAACTATAATGGGATAGTAACACCACAAGGTACTACTATCTAGTAGCCCTAGATTCACAATAATTAGATTAGTCAAACTAGTACATCAGGTACATTATAGATTTGCATAGGTATAATTATAGGTTTGACATGTTTAGATTTTGCTTAGATACACTCATTTCATCTTAGATTCATACTATTTACTTAGATTTAGGGGCATCATGCATATAAATGTCACTCCCACATTTATTTTAGATACACAAATATAATTATTACATACTCATTTCAAAACTAGTATACTTAGATATAAGATTGGGGGTATGTGCATGACACATAGTTTCCATATGATCATCTACAGATAGGTTGATTTGATGGAATGGTAAAATTCATGTCATTTTCTACATTGTAAACACTTTCTATCATATTTTAGTTTGTCACCAGTTTCATTCTTTACTCTGTCTATAGTGTTTAGCATTCATGAGTGGCCTAGAGCTACCTAATGTACTCGAGTGGATATGGAACTGACATAAATAGTTAGATATACCTAATTAGATACTTTTAACACTTTGTGTAGTTCCATTTTATATTCATCTACTTCAAATAGGTGGGAAATGATAGATTCATAACCTACTTGAGTTCTTGAGCCACCCACACGAGAGGGTTAGACACACTTACTATCTTATCCAATATATTCATAGATCATGATCCACCAAGTATGGGTGGGTAATGATGGAATCAAAACTAGATTGAGTTATTGAGACACCCATATGAGGATTGAGAAAGCTATCAACTTAGTCCAAGCTATTCAAATATTTGATCACTAGGCACAGTCACACATACAAGTTGTCACCAAGTTCATGCATTAGTTCATGTACCCAACAAGGTGTATTAGTTCCTTTCCTCTTCATATCTCTTTAATCATATTTACTCGATTACTTTATTCATCGTATTCTTTTAGTTTTGATAATATCTTAAGTAAGGACTATTTTTTGTATATTTAATTGAAAGTCATTTATTTGTATCTTGTTTCACATACGAAAACCTAGCTTCACATATTTATACTCAGCTACATGGGCCTCACTTCCTAGGTAAGTCTAGGTATGCTTCATTTTCATATATACTATTCATTTCAATTTATTACATTTCTAGCATAAAGAGGGGGCAAATGTAATCATCAAAAAGTGGTAATTGGATGCTAAGAGTACTGTTTGAGATAACCTATTCCTAGCTTATCCCTAGACCTATCCTAGAGCCTTTACCACACTTTTCCATCCATTATATAGATTATATATATCTTCTATCATTCCAAACACAGTCTAAGATCCCAACCTAGTGTGCCTAATAGTCTACAAGCTAGACATTAGGGCCACATTAAGGATAATAAAGCCAAAGGAACTAGTGTCCACAACTTCACACTAGTGTCCCTTGCCCTAACTCTCTTTAATGGATATATTTTCAAATATGTGCCCCTCCTAAGGTGGTCAAATTATATTTTATTATTCACACAAGCTATAAATATCTATAAATACAAGACTATTTTACCTCTACAAACTAGATGGAAAATAAAGGCAAAATCTTATCCAAATAAGAAACAAGTTGACAAAAATTAATGTATTTGATCCCTATTTTATCCTAATTCTATATACTACCATCCACAACTACCGTAAACCTATATTTCAAATATTTTCAATCTCAAGCACACTTAAGGCATTGAAGACCACTCTGATTATGTCATTCAAGACTAGGCTTTAAAAAATTGTCTTCATTAGTAGGGACTCTCCAACCTCTACATAATATTCATGGGTAGGTGATTTTACACTCTTCATATTCAACTTAATCTATTTGTACATTTTCTTGACTAGTTGAAGGATGTTTAGTGAATTCATAGGATCTATGCCTAAACTTTTCATACTTAAAACACATAAAAAAAATCCTCTGCCTCTACCTCTATTAAAAGGTATTCTACCTCTTGAGAATTGTTCTTGTCTTTGTAAACTTGAGATGTTGGCCTCTTCTTTATGTGAATGCAACTGATTCCTTCCTTTTGACTATCCTCTACCTCTATAGCTTATACCCCTTCCTCTTGTGTATTGAGGTTCCTTCCTTACAATATTTTCTTCCACTTTTAAGGCATGCTGATATGCCTCTTTAACTAATTTGGGCATAAAAATGTTGATCTCATATTGTATAGAAAACTTTAATCCATTAACATATCTAGTAACTCTATCCATATCTTCCTCAATATGGCCTATTCTAATAGTTAATCTATAAAAAACTTTATTATATTCTTTTACTGACATTTATTTTTGTCTTAAATTATAAAAATTTATACAAATAATAGTCTAATAGTCTCAAGGTATAAATTTACCTTTGAGATTATAAGCCATTAAATCATATATCTTTATCTTGGGCTTTCCTTTTGTTCTTCTCTCCTCTTGGATGCCATCCCACCATAGGGATACATGTCCTTTTAGATTTATCATGGAAATTTTCAATTACTTATATTCATCCACATTTTCATATTCAAAGTATTTATCAAGTCCATTAATACAACCAATCAAATCATCTAGATTAAGGCTATCATCATATGTAGGCACTTCAAATTTTGGCTTAAAATTAACACCTATGAATGATTTAGCAAGTCTTTCCTCTGGAGTTTATCCATATATCTCTTTTATTCACTCTTTTATATGAATTATTTCTACCTCTCTATCACTAATGTCTTGAACATCTAATCTTCTTCTCTATGTTGTTTCTATAGTTTCCATCCTTGTGTTGAGGTGTCTAATCTCGTTCACAAGTGTTGCATTAGTAACTTGCCTTATTGAACCTCATATTGTTCTATATCTTACTAAAATTATGTCAAAATAATCACTTTATTAAATTATTTATCCTCTTATTCTTTGATTTTAAAAAATTTCCAATGTTATGATACCAAAATTGATAACACAAAATAAACCTCCTTTGAAAGCTTATTAAAGGGCAATCTAAAAATCTAGTATTGGTATTCAATATTGTAACCAAATATCTTTGAATAACTAATATTAAAGTTTAAATTCATTTAAAATATATTTATAACACTCAAATTCTAATATTTAAACTCATGAATATCCTTTTAATGTATTCAAACATCCGTTAGTCCACTTCAAGACCTCAAAACCACAATTCTATATTAGGACTACTACACTACTTCATTAAAAAAAATTAACCTCACATTAGATGGTGTTGGGATCATACATAGTTAATATGGATTCCATAAAACCTCCTCAATTATAAAAAACTAATTTTGGGGCTATTAAATAAATGTCCAACTATTGGTTTCTCAAAAAGACCAATTTCTAGTTAGGACTGTGTTACAAGCCTTTAGGCCTAATTCACCTTAATAGGTCAAAAAAATATATAGATCTCTTTGAAACCTATATATTAATTCTTAAACTTATTATGATATTGAAAAAATGGATTTAATCTTATAGATAGTTTTTAGATGTTTCAAACAATGCTTTGAACTAAAATTCAAACATCAGTGTCAAGTTTCACAAGAACCTATAGGTAAATAAAAACACAACCAGCTTTTTCTATTCAAAAAAGAAATCAAACATTGAAATAAATCTATGAATACTTCTTAAACATGTGTTCCCATGTTTTTTCAAGTTTTGATATATTTTGAATGAATACAAAGAACATTATGGTCTTTTTCCCACCATTAAACCATGTTTTAGGGATTTCTAAGTTTTTGGAGGTCGATAGTGTTTAAACACCTAGAATAGAACCTTAAGAAAACTATCAAACTTATATAATGCTTGGGTTTAGCTTGTGCACAATTTTCTATGTTATCTGATTAGTAATAAGACTAAAAAAACATAGAAAAATAGGGTTTTCTTCCATTCTAAAGAACATATAGTAAAATGAGCTCAAATATCATCAAGATTCAAATGTATTTGATTTATTCAAAAAAATTACAAAAAATAAAATAACTTTCAATGAAATATCACTCCTTTTAGCTAAGAAAAATAACCAGAGTCCACACGCAATACTACGTTTCACTAAATACAAACATTGTCCAACCTTTAAAACCTAAAAAATTGGTTTTATTATGTTTGAAACATGTCTAAAACATCTCCTCCACCTCAGTTTCAATATCAATATATATTTTGAATCTTCACCAAGATTAGAAAAGATTAAGATTAGTTGCGATTCTCTCTAAACAACTCAGTCCAAGATAGTAAATGACTGGATTATAATAGAATTCCATTGTACTTAATTTATTTTGTTCTATGGAGATAATAATGACTCATGGAACCTTATAACACACCTATAAACATAATTAGACCATTAGAAAACTACTTCAATCTTTATACAAACATTACATAATGATAATTATGATACTTACCTTAATATAAATTTGAAATTTCAAATAAATATTTTTGGAGGGAAACCTCCCTAGACGCCTAAATAACCTTAAACATACCTTTAATGCCCAAGTAAGGACTTATATGGACTTTAAAAACCTCTAAAACTATAAATAATACACTATTTACATGTTTTCAAGATGAACCTGCTGACCCTGTAGAAATGTTCCTCTATAGTATTCACACCTTTCTTGAACAATCCTAGCCCTTTAATACAAGGGACCAAGGAAAAAGGAACATTGTGAAATTTCAAGTAAGGATACTACCAAAAGTAATGAGATTTAATATAAAGACCATTTCTAAAATCCTCTCCTATCCAAAGAAGATGGAGTTTGAGCATCCCCCAGGATTTCCATAAACTAAGAATAATAAATGTACCCTTAGTTTTAACCAATATCATGGTGATGAAAAGGGTGTGAACTCCCTAAGAGATGTTATGACAAAAAATAATCTTTTAGGATTCATCCCTAAATCCTTAACCAGACATTAATTTACATGAGTCATCTCTCGATACAATCTTAGAAAATGGTAAATTAACAATGATCTTCAACCCTAATGTAATAAGAAGGTTATATTATAGGGTTTGGCTTCTTGGGTGATATAATGAGATTTCATGTAACAAATACCATTGAAAAGGGTTGACATAAATATTAAGAGGCCTTTGGCTTTGATTAAAACTATAAATGATGTGAGTTGGAAAGAAAGATAATTCAATCTAAACTAAAAGCTAAAATACTCTATGATGCAAACTCAACTCCAAGATAAAGCTAATAATTAATTGTAAAATAA